>CM030176.1:670000-692500 GCA_017639675.1 Aplochiton taeniatus
TACAGACGGAGGCTGCACCAGCAGGCCAGTGGCAAGCTGTACACTTCACCAGACACCTTAACCTTATGGCCTGTGGCATGCTGTACACTTCACCAGACACCTTAACCTTATGGCCTGTGGCATGCTGTACACTTCACCATACACCTTAACCTTATGGCCTGTGGCATGCTGTACACTTCACCAGACACCTTAACCCTATGGCCTGTGTCTTTATCATCACCCTGTGTTACTGATCGTACTTCCCTGTGGCTCCTTCCTCTCTGCCTGACCTCCTCCATCCCTCCATCCCTCCACCCTCCTCCTCTCCATCCCTCCATCCCTCCACCCTCCTCCCTCCATCCCTCCATCACTCCACCCTCCATCCCTCCTCCCTCCATCCCTCCACCCTCCTCCTCTCCATCCCTCCTCCCCTCCACCCCTTCACCTATCTATCCATTCATTCCTCTATTTGCAGGTGTATGTGCTGATGCAGGGGATGGTGGACTCCCTGTGTGAGCTGGTTGACGACGAAGCAGAGAATATGAGAACAGAGCCCTGACGCGCTACGTTAGCTTTACGGATCTTCTCTCTCAATAAAACGCTCATTTTTGATTGACAACTTAAGTTTAAGGATGTGGCTACTGACAAGAAAATAACACTAGCCGCTCTAAAAGTGGCCTCTCTCTCCCTTTCCCTCTCCCTCTCCCTCTCTCTCTCTCCCTCTCTCTCTCTCTCTCTCTCTCTCTCTCTCTCTCTCTCCCTCACTCTCTCTCCCTCTCTCCCTCCCTCTCTCCCTCCCTCTCTCTCCCTCTCCCTCTCTCTCCCTCTCTATCTCTCTCCCTCTCTTTATCTCTCTCTCTCTCTTTCTCTCCCTCTCTCTCTCCCTCTCTCTCTCCCTTTCTACCTAAGTCTATCAGTACCTGACCGAGTGATGTAAAAAGGAGAGAGAGTTGCAGTGATGGTCACCTCCTAGATGGAATGGGAGGTAAAGGACAGGACAAGCCAGAAGAGCCCTGAAGATGTTATGTTTAACAACAATTCATAGAAGGAACAGGATACATGTTTCATTTGTGCTAAAAGCTTTGCTATTGCAATACATCGAATTTAAGCATATTTAAACATAGTTATATTAGATCTATATAAATATCATTTTCATATCACACTGTCGACATTTCCAGGTCAAGTTCCAACACACGCAGACCAACACGACATTAATTATTGCAAATAACTGTTATTGAGTGAAAACAAACGTTACCCTAGCGTTGTGCGCAAGAACAACAGATTCTAACCAACGATTCTCCAGTACTAGTCTGTAAATTAAGGCTGAAATTAGTAGTGTCCGATGTTTTTCTTTTTTCTGTGAAGGACGATAAAACACACAATAATAATAATAATAATACATTTTATTTATATAGGGCTTTTCTAAATACTCAAAGTCGCTTTACATGTATAAATGTATTTATAAAGCAATGAAAAGATAAGAACACACAGAAGTCTGTCTTTGTCAACTCATTTTTTGGTCTATTTGTAGTTGTCCTTGCCTTATTGTTTGCCTTTCTGTCCATCTCTGTCTTAACTTTTGTACTCTAGTGTGTTGCTCTCCGTCTGAGCATTATTGTCTTATTTTTCTGTAAAGTGTCTTTGGGTCTTAGAAAAGCGCTATATAAATAAAATGAATGATTGATTATTATTATTAGAAGGGCACTTCGTGAATGAGAAAGGGTTAGGGGCTTAATATCCTCCTGAAACCCTCCTCTTCATGTCCCCGGGTGGGTGAACTGAGTCGGCACACTACGCGCCCCCGTCCCCGCCTACCTCACCTCCACTATCGTGCGTGCCTACCGGTATGCGTGTGTGTGTGGGTGCATGAGTAAGACAGCGTGCGCTGTCCTATGCGGATTTCACGGTGGCTTGCTCACTTACTGCCATCACTACATTACTTGACCGTTAAATTGAGAGTATCCCGGTGGATTTGCGCAGTCAGTTCACTTGGAAACATAACCGTATAGAATAATTTTCCACCTTCGTACTTGCCGGGAACCATATCGGGAATAACCGACTACCTGTCGTGCTGTATTCGTGCATCAACCGACGTATTTAGGACATATCGACTTGTCAAGAGAGTGGGAACGGATGCGAATGATGTTCTGTGCAGAAGGCGGGAGATGAGCCATGGACGGGGTAAGGAAGCAGAATGCGGTAAAGGCTGAAAATGTATTTTCTTGACCCAATGTGCTCGTATTTGAATTTTTTTAAATGGGTAGGATTTACATGTATGGTAAGATTAAAATAGATCGAAAAGGCCTGACTCTTATATTCTATCAGAGTTGCTCGTGTGTTCGCACATTTTTTTGACAGCTACTTCAAATTGCGTAAGATTTGCAGTACAACAACCACGTGCGTGTGTGCTGCATGTTAAATGCAGAGGCCACGGCCACGCAGCCTGCGCGCTGACGTACTCCATCGGCACCAGGCATGTCAAATCCACCTGCATTTTTCTTTCCTTGCTGCTCATGTCCACTTTGAGCCTACCAGTTAAACAGTGGGTCGGTCTGGATAAGCAGACATGCATGGGTGTCTCCGGTTCCTTACGTCTCACTAAGCTGTCAATCATCCGAGTTTTTCACTGAATGTCGCTACATTAAGGCAGTGCAGTTACTGATATGATTTATTTCATGAGTTTTTCTCTATCTGAATATGTGTCATTAAGGAAGTGGCTAATATTCTTTCTTTTGTATGGTAGATGGAGTTTTTGTCTGAAAATGTGTTATCAAGGCAGTGCAGTACAGTACAAGTTGCTTGTCTGATTTGTTGTGTGTATTTTCCCCCTCTAGTTAGCTGGACCACTGTGCTGTCCAAATCCCCCCTCAACACTAATCCTCCCTGTCAACATCCCATTACAACATAGCAAACCGACCGGAATACCATTCCCTGAGCTCTTGTTTTCCCTCTCTTTTAAAAGGCAGCCTCACGGTCTCACCATAGGTTTACACTTGAACTACCACAAAGGAGTTTACATCTGACTAAGGCCTGACGAGTGTCAAGACAAACAAGAGGGACAGATGGCTATCAAACAGAATGCCTGTGTGTGTGTGTGTGTGTGTGTGTGTGTGTGTGTGTGTGTGTGTGTGTGTGTGTGTGTGTGTGTGTGTGTGTGTTAGAGAGAGAGTGTGTGTGTGAGAGTGAGTGAGTATGTGTGTGTGTATGAGAGAGAGAGAGAGAGAGAGTGTCAGTGAATCACAGAGAAAGATGATAAAGCAGAAAGGTGATAGGCTCCCTGATTGAAGTTGCTGACCTGTCCCTTCTCTCTGAGCACTGTCCTTCAGTTTAGCACCTTTACTTTCTGTCTCACACACACAGTCTTTCTGTCTCACACACACACACACACACACACACACTGTCTTTCTGTCACACACACACACACTGTCTTTCTGTCTCTCACACACACAGACACACACACACTGTCTTTCTGTTTCACACATATACACACACACATACACACACTGTCTTTCTGTCTCACACACACACACACTGTCTTTCTGTCTCACACACACACACACACACACACTGTCTTTCTGTTTCACACATATACACACACACACACACACTGTCTTTCTGTTTCACACACACACACTGTCTTTCTGTTTCACACATATACACATACACACACACACACACACACACACTGTCTTTCTGTTTCACACATATACACACACACACACACACACTGTCTTTCTGTCTCACACACACACACTGTCTTTCTGTTTCACACATATACACACACACACACACACACTGTCTTTCTGTCTCACACACACACACACTGTCTTTCTGTTTCACACATATACACACACTGTCTTTCTGTTTCACACATATACACACAGTGTCTTTCTGTCTCACACACACACACTGTCTTTCTGTTTCACACACACACACACACACTGTCTTTCTGTTTCACACATATACACACACTGTCTTTCTGTTTCACACATATGCACACACTATCTTTCTGTTTCACACATATACACACACTGTCTTTCTGTTTCACACATATACACACACTGTCTTTCTGTTTCACACACACACACACAGTCTTTCTGTTTCACACATATACACACACTGTCTTTCTGTTTCACACACACACACACACACACAGTCTTTCTGTTTCACACATATACACACACTGTCTTTCTGTTTCACACACACACACACTGTCTTTCTGTTTCACACATATACACACACTGTCTTTCTGTTTCACACACACACACAGTCTTTCTGTCACACACACACACACAGTCTTTCTGTCTCACACACACACACACAGTCTTTCTGTCTCACACACACACACACAGTCTTTCTGTTTCACACACACACACACACACACACACACACACAGTCTTTCTGTCTCACACACACACACACAGTCTTTCTGTCACACACACACACACAGTCTTTCTGTCACACACACACACAGTCTCACTGTTTACTCTGTCTTTCTGTCTCACACACTCTCTCTCTCTCTCTCTCTCACACACACACACACACACTGTCTCTGTCTGTTTTCTCTGGGTATTGCAGTTCTTTAATCCTCCAGTTCTGCAGGTGGAGGCTGTATCTGAGGTCAGTTGTCACTGAACCCTCTTTCTTTCATGAGGTATCCGTTCCATGGCCATGTATCCAATCATCCTTTCTGTCATCAGCCTAGGGTAACAGACTGGGGACCAAAGGTAATAGGGTATAGACACAGCCTAGAGTAACAGACTGGGGACCAAAGGTAATAGGGTATAGACACAGCCTAGAGTAACAGACTGGGGACCAAAGGTAATAGGGTATAGACACAGCCTAGAGTAACAGACTGGGGACCAAAGGTAATATTGTATAGACACAGCCTAGAGTAACAGACTGGGGACCAAAGGTAATAGGGTATAGACACAGCCTAGAGTAACAGACTGTGGTTTGAGTTTGTAAGAGTGGCTGAAACTCAAAGGATGCATTCCCCTGTGGTTTCTGAAACATGAGTTTGGAAAGGAAAGTGGGTTAGGTGTGTGTGTGTGTGTGTGTGTGCGTGTTTGAGTAACTGTCTGCCTGTGTGTGTGCGTGTGTGTGTGTGTTTGAGTAACTGCAGTGTGTGTGTGTTTGTGTGTTTGAGTAACTGTCTGCAGTGTGTGTGTGTGAGTAACTGTCTGCAGTGTGTGTGTCGTGTGTGTGTGTGTGTGTTGGCCTAAATATTAACTAGTCCTCTCTGACATTGAGGGGCTTGTTATTTTATGACCTATATACTTTGTGTGTCGTTGATTCCCACTAACGAGCAGCTTTAATTCCCACTAACGAGCAGCTTTAATTCCCACTAACGAGCAGGAACAGACCAGGAATATATGACTCAAACGTTGTATGGTAAGCAGCAGTCAGCCTATCCGTTTCATTTGGTCACACAGGGAAAACCAGGCCATGTTTGTTTTCTAAAGTTTGAGAGGCTGTCATCGTCAAACCAGATTAGACCAGATGAAACCAGATCGCCCACCGAGAACATTGTGATGGAAATAATGGAGTTGTTTAACTGGCTAATTAGCTAACCTATTCAGGAGAACCAGTGGAGAGGATATGATTGCCTTTTGGTCCTTTATGAGGGCAGATGAGTGTTCTCTGACCTTCCCTTTCACTCTCTCTTTTTTTATTTTTCTTACAGTGGTGGTCCTGAGCCCCCTCCGACGAGCGGACCCTCCACCGCCCTAACTACAAGCCCCCCCCCTTCCACCGCCCTAACTACGACCCCCCCCCCTTCCACTGCCCTAACTACGCCCCCCCCCCCTTCCACTGCCCTAACTACGACCCCCCCCCCCCTCCACCGCCCTAACTACGACCCCCCCCCTCCACCGCCCTAACTACGACCCCCCCCCCTCCACCGCCCTAACTACGACCCCCCCCCCCCCCTCCACCGCCCTAACTACGACCCCTCCACCGCCCTAACTAAGACCCCTCCACCGCCCTAACTACGACCCCCCCCTCCACCGCCCTAACTACCCCCCCTCCACCGCCCTAACTACGACCCCCCCCTCCACCGCCCTAACTACCCCCCACCCCACCCCCTCTCTCTCTCTTTCCGCTGCCTTTAAACAGCCCCCCCACCCCCCACATCCCTCCTCCACTTTCCCTTGGTTTGTCCTTTGCCGACCCCCCAAAACCACCGTCACCATGACAACCTCAGCCCTGCGTCGGCAGGTGAAGAATATCGTGCACAATTACTCTGAGGCAGAGATCAAGGTTATTTATATTATTATTATTTATTATTATTATTTATATCTGATCAGTATCCACTTTCACATTTAGGGCTGATTAATTTGTTGTATAGCTGTAATGCATATAACTAAGTTTCAGAGCCCATACTTAGATAACAGCTATTGAAATTAAACAGCTATGAATAGAGTTTTATCATTTGATGATATGAAACAAACGTATTCTTAATTTAAATATTATAGACAATCATACAGTCCATAAAGCCTACCAGAATAGTACATTAAACAGTAATTGTTAAAAATGTAAAGCATAGGGGCGCTCCGGTGCTAAGGAGTCCTTGATGCAGTGGCCGGGGTCGCATGTCCTTTCCTCTCTCTCTGCTAACTTTCCTGTCTGCCTACTGTCCTGTCCAATAAAACATTAAAATGCAAAATATAATAATAAAAAAAATAAGCATAGCATTGAAGTGCTTCTCCTCCGCTGTGGTCCAGGTGCGTGAGGCCACCTCTAACGACCCCTGGGGCCCCTCCTCCTCTCTCATGTCGGAGATCGCTGACCTGACCTTCAACGTGGTGGCGTTTGCCGAGGTTATGGGCATGGTGTGGAAACGCCTCAACGACAGCGGCAAGAACTGGAGACACGTCTATAAGGTGGTTCCATTCTAAACCTCTATAAGGTGGTTCCATTCTAAACCTCTATAAGGTGGTTCCATTCTAAACCTCTATAAGGTGGTTCCATTCTAAACCTCTATAAGGTGGTTCCATTCTAAACCTCTATAAGGTGGTTCCATTCTAAACCTCTGTAAGGTGGTTCCATTCTAAACCTCTGTAAGGTGGTTCCATTCTAAACCTCTATAAGGTGGTTCCATTCTAAACCTCTATAAGGTGGTTCCATTCTAAACCTCTGTAAGGTAGTTCCATTCTAAACCTCTATAAGGTGGTTCCATTCTAAACCTCTGTAAGGTGGTTCCATTCTAAACCTCTATAAGGTGGTTCCATTCTAAACCTCTATAAGGTGGTTCCATTCTAAACCTCTATAAGGTGGTTCCATTCTAAACCTCTGTAAGGTGGTTCCATTCTAAACCTCTGTAAGGTGGTTCCATTCTAAACCTCTGTAAGGTGGTTCCATTCTAAACCTCTATAAGGTGGTTCCATTCTAAACCTCTATAAGGTGGTTCCATTCTAAACCTCTGTAAGGTGGTTCCATTCTAAACCTCTGTAAGGTGGTTCCATTCTAAACCTCTGTAAGGTGGTTCCATTCTAAACCTCTATAAGGTGGTTCCATTCTAAACCTCTATAAGGTGGTTCCATTCTAAACCTCTATAAGGTGGTTCCATTCTAAACCTCTATAAGGTGGTTCCATTCTAAACCTCTATAAGGTGGTTCCATTCTAAACCTCTATAAGGTGGTTCCATTCTAAACCTCTATAAGGTGGTTCCATTCTAAACCTCTGTAAGGTGGTTCCATTCTAAACCTCTATAAGGTGGTTCCATTCTAAACCTCTGTAAGGTGGTTCCATTCTAAACCTCTGTAAGGTGGTTCCATTCTAAACCTCTGTAAGGTGGTTCCATTCTAAACCTCTATAAGGTGGTTCCATTCTAAACCTCTATAAGGTGGTTCCATTCTAAACATCTATACGGTGGTTCCATTATAAACCTCTATACGGTGGTTCCATTCTAAACCTCTATAAGGTGGTTCCATTCTAAACATCTATACGGTGGTTCGTCCAGGCCCTGACATTGCTTGTTTGACTGCCCGTCCAGGCCCTGACATTGCTGGACTACCTGCTGAAGACGGGCTCAGAAAGAGTGGCTCAACAGTGCCGGGAGAATGCCTTCACCGTGCAGGTAAGGACCTAAGCTAACTACCATAGCTAACGACCTGAAGCTACAAAGCTAACTAACACAGCCAAGGACCTAAGCTAACTAACACAGCTAATGACCTAAAGCTACAAAGCTAACTAACACAGCTAACAACTTAAGCTAACTAACACAGCTAATGACCTGAAGCTACAAAGCTAACTAACACAGCTAACAACCTGAAGCTACAAAGCTAACTAACACAGCTAACGACCTGAAGCTATAAAGCTAACTAACACAGCTTAGGACCTGAAGCTACAAAGCAAACACACAGCTGGACCTGAAGATACAAAGCAAACACACAGCTGAACCTGAACCTACAAAGCAAACTACAGCTTAGGACCTGAAGCTACAAAGCAAACACACAGCTGGACCTGAAGCTACAAAGCAAAGACAGCTTAGGACCTGAAGCTACAAAGCTAACACACAGCTGGACCTGAAGATACAAAGCAAACTATAGCTTAGGACCTGAAGCTACAAAGCAAACACAGCTTAGGACCTGAACCTACAAAGCAAACACAGCAGCACTAGCACGTCAGACAAGTATGAAACGTAGCCATGCAGTGAACCTCCCTCCCTCCCTCTCTCCCTCCCTTCCTCCCCAGACCCTGAGGGACTTCCAGTATGTGGACCGCGACGGCCGGGACCAGGGGGCCAACGTGAGGGAGAAGGCCCGCCAAATGGTGTGTCTGCTCAGGGACGAGGAGCGCCTGCGCCAGGAGAGGAGCCAGGCCCTGAAGACTAAAGAGCGCATGGCTGGTGGCGGGAGTGGAGGGGGCGTAGGAGGAGGTGGAGGGGGTGTAGGAGGAGGTGGAGGGGGCGTAGGAGGAGGTGGAGGGGGTGTAGGAGGAGGTGGAGGGGGCGTAGGAGGAGGTGGAGGGGGTGTAGGAGGAGGTGGAGGGGTGGTGTATGGAGGTATTCCCCCAGCCTACCACCCTGGCAGGAGGACCAGCCAGCCCAGCATGGCCGTGCTGTACGGGGAGGAGTTCAGCCGCTCGAGAGGATCGCCTTCCTCCTTCAACTGTGAGTTCTACTGCAATATCTCTACTATTGATATTCCGTATTAGTATTAATGGCAGATTAATCCTGAACAAACTGCTGCTGCTGTCCCCAAATACCCTCTATAGACTATACGTTGTCATGGTTACTCATACACAGTAGAATCATGCAAACAGAAAGTTCCCCCCCCAGCCTCATGGTCGTCACCGCCCGCTGCCTCAGACATGGAGCAGGCCCGCCCTCAGACCAGCGGGGAGGAGGAGCTGCAGCTACAGCTGGCCCTGGCCATGAGCAGGGAGGAGAGCCAGAAGGTGAGACACACAGTACACAGTCAACACAGTCAACACAGTACACAGTCAACACTGTCAACACAGTACACAGTCAACACAGTCAACACAGTCAACACAGTCAACACAGTACACAGTCAACACTGTACACAGTCAACACAGTACACACAGTACACAGTCAACACAGTCAACACAGTACACAGTCAACACTGTCAACACAGTACACAGTCAACACAGTCAACACAGTCAACACAGTCAACACAGTACACAGTCAACACTGTACACAGTCAACACAGTACACACAGTACACAGTCAACACAGTCAACACAGTACACAGTCAACACTGTACACAGTCAACACAGTACACACAGTACACAGTCAACACAGTCAACACAGTACACAGTCAACACAGTCAACACAGTCAACACAGTCAACACAGTACACAGTCAACACTGTACACAGTCAACACAGTACACACAGTACACAGTCAACACTGTCAACACAGTCAACACAGTCAACACAGTCAACACAGTACACAGTCAACACTGTCAACACAGTCAACACAGTCAACACAGCACACAGTCAACACAGTCAACACAGAACACACAGCACACAGTCAACACAGAACACACAGCACACAGTCAACACAGTACACACAGGACACAGTCAACACAGCACACAGTCAACACTGTCAACACAGCACACAGTGAACACAGTAAACACAGCACACACCACACAGTCAACACTGTCAACACTGTCAACACAGCACACAGCACACACTCAACACAGTCAACACAGCACACAGTCAACGCAGTACACACAGAACACAGTCAACACAGTCAACACAGCACACAGTGAGCACAGCACCCAGTCAACACAGCACACAGTGACCACAGCACCCAGTCAACACAGTCGTGTTGTGATGTTGTGGTTTGGTAGAGATAGATACATGTTGTGTTGTGGTTTGGTAGAGATAGATACATGTTGTGATGTGGTTTGGTAGAGATAGATACATGTTGTGATGTGGTTTGGTAGAGATAGATACATGTTGTGATGTGGCTTGGTAGAGATAGATACATGTTGTGATGTGGCTTGGTAGAGATAGATACATGTTGTGTTGTGGTTTGGTAGAGATAGATACATGTTGTGATGTGGCTTGGTAGAGATAGATACATGTTGTGTTGTGGTTTGGTAGAGATAGAGATATGTTTTTTTCTTGCTGAACCTTTCTGCCCTCACTTCCTTCCTTCAGTCAGGTCCCGATCAATCAGACCTCTTCCAGAACAATTCTTCCAAAATACTATTTTTCTCTCAGTCTTTTCTCCAACTATCTTTGCCCCACCTCTGTTCTTCCTAAAGGAGGATTGATGTTTTTGATTGGTTCTGATAAAAGTGGACCGCTGTCTCCATGAGGACGGATGCTTTTGATTGGTTCTGATAAAGGTGGACCGCTGTCTCCATGAGGACGGATGCTTTTGATTGGTTCTGATAAAGGTGGACCGCTGTCTCCATGAGGATGGATGCTTTTATTGGTTCTGATAAAGGTGGACCGCTGTCTCCATGAGGACGGATGCTTTTGATTGGTTCTGATAAAGGTGGACCGCTGTCTCCATGAGGATGGATGCTTTTGATTGGTTCTGATAAAGGTGGACCGCTGTCTCCATGAGGATGGATGCTTTTGATTGGTTCTGATAAAGTTCTGCTCATTTGCACTCCTCTCTCCAGCTGGCCCTCTGGCCTCCTGTTCCTGTTGCCACGGTGATGGATGAAGACACACAATTGCGGTTTGCTCTGAGCCTCAGCAAAGAGGAGCATGAGCAGGTACACACACAGCCTACACACAAACACACACAACCTAGACACACACAGCCTACACACAAACACACACAACCTAGACACACACAGCCCACACACAAACACAAGCATACAGGCACGCACACAGCCTACACACCCACACACAGCCTACACACAAACACGCACCCAGCCTACACAAATACAGACTACTGATATGCATACTGAGAGCTAACTCTGACCGTTTGTGTGTGTGTGTGTGTGTGTGTGTGTGTGTGTGTGTGTGTGGCTGTACCCCTTCAATCCCTGTTGTGTCCAGGGCAACGGGCTGGTTGAAGGTGCCTACCTCCTGCTGGAGCTAACTAACTAATTTACTTTACCTTTCCTCAGAGAGCTCTCTACTCCTCCATTATCTCATCACTACCTCTCTGACCTCCTCTCCCTCTCTCCTCCAGCATCTCATCACTACCTCTCTGACCTCCTCTCCCTCTCTCCTCCAGCATCTCATCACTACCTCTCTGACCTCCTCTCCCTCTCTCCTCCAGCATCTCATCACTACCTCTCTGACCTCCTCTCCTTTCTCCTTCAGCAGGGTTGTGGTGTCAGGTTGTAAGGTGTCCTCCTGTCCACTGGTGATCCAACTCTGTCTGTCTGTCTGTCTGTCTGTCTGTCTGTCTGTCTGTCTGTCTGTCTGTCTGTCTGTCTGTCTGTCTGTCTGTCTGTCTGTCTATCTCTGTCTGTCTGTCATTTCTTCACCCTCTAAGCTAAGTCTTTAGAATACAAATCTGTACCTGCCCAAACCATCACCATGGTAATTGCGTTGGTGATGTCACCGTGCCGCCTCTGCAGGAGCAGTGCTGTCGTCAAGGAGACTAGTCACTGGTACAGGATGCCTTGAATGAGAGCAGGAGAGAGAGCCAGTCAGGGCCAGGGGAGGTGTGTGTGTGTGTGTGTGTGTGTGTGTGTGTGTGTGTGTGTGTGAGTGTGTGTGTGTGTGTGTGTGTGTGTGTGTGTGTGTGTGTGTGTGTGTGTGTGTGAGTGTGTGTCAGTGCACGACTGCACGTGCACTAGCGGCGTCTGATTGGAGGAGTGACAGAGTGTGGTGGAGAACTGACGCTGTGGGATTGGCTGGCCTCCAGCTCAGCATGACATCACCACACGCCCACTAACAACACGCCCCTTTGCTCATTGGTCCAATAACTAACCAATCAGATCCACGTCGACGGACCGTAAAGCGTTGACTTTTACGTCCTGTAAACGAAGACACTCTTTAGTTTGAATATGTAAGGACGAAAAATAAGAATTCAAATCTCGACCAGTCGTCCTATATTTTCAAAATTATCATGAATTTGTTTTAATTTCTCTTTAGTCGGTCACTATCGATTTGGTGGACATATTTGGTCCCTCTTCCACGGCGGCCCCACCTCCTGTTGTTGAAGACCCCTGGAAGTCCCCCCAGCCTGCCTGTGACATCAGCCCTGACCCCTGGGACTCTGTGGGTGAGGAGCACACGCCGTCCGTGACTCATAAACACACGGTTTTGTTGAGACTCTTATCCTGCGTCTCTCTGCCTCTCTCTCAGCAGCGATCCAATCCAGCACTCCTGTGATTGGTAGTCCATGGACAGCTCCACCTTCCTCTATCAGCTCCTCCAATCCCTGGGCTCCGTCCTCCCACTCGCCCATAGACCCTTGGGAAGACCCGCCCACCTCTTCCAGTCCTGTTAATCAAGGCTGTGCTAGGCCCTCACACACTGGTAGAAAGAAATATGCTGAGCACTGTCCCCGAGCACACACACACACACACACACACACACACACACACACACACACACACACACACACACACACACACGTACACATACTCACACACATATAATGATGCACACACAGACATACAGTTCTCATACCCATACTACTTTTCCACATCATGAGTGATGTGCACTGTGGGTGTCCTCTGATGTGTGGCAGGTGCTAATGGAGCAGATCCTTTCCCTGCACGGGAGGAGGAGGGGCTCCAACAGGAAGAGGAGGAGTCTCCACAGGAAGAGGAGGGACTCAAACAGGAAGAGGAGGAGTCTCCACAGGTCCCTTCCTCCAAACCAGTGAGCCCTACAGGTAAAAGTACTATCTATCTCTAGTCACATGACTAAAGTAATATCTATCTCTAGTCACATGAAAAAAGTAATATCTATCACTAGTCACATGACTAAGTATTATCTATCTCTAGTCACATGACTAAAGTACTATCTATCTCTAGTCACATGACTAAGTACTATCTGTCTCTAGTCACTTGACTAAAGTACTATCTATCTTTAGTCACATGACTAAAGTACTGTCTATCTCTAGTCACATGACTAAAGTACTGTCTATCTCTAGTCACATGACTAAAGTACTATCTATCTTTAGTCACATGACTAAAGTACTGTCTATCTCTAGTCACATGACTAAAGTACTATCTATCTCTAGTCACATGACTAAAGTACTATCTATCTTTAGTCACATGACTAAAGTACTATCTATCTCTAGTCACATGACTAAAGTACTATCTATCTCTAGTCACATGACTAAAGTACTATCTATCTCTAGAGTCACCAACCAGTTCATGTATTTCGTTTCTTTATGATCATTCCTGTTCTCTCTCTCTGTTATTGATAAGGAGACGCATTCCATGACCTCTGTCTAATCTATCACTGATCTATCAGTACACCCCCCCCCCCCCCCCCCTCTCTCTCTATCTCCCCCCCCCCCCCCCCCAAGACCTCCAGTCCACCAGGGTCATGGTGAACGGCTCAGAGGCCTTCAGTCCAGAAGTATTTGATCTGACCCGGCTAGCCCCCCCACGCAGCGCCCCACTCAGCCGGATGTGTCGGACCCCTGAGGCCTTCCTGGGGCCCTCAGGGGCCTCGCTGGTCAACCTGGATGCCCTGATCCCCCCCAACCCCCCCAGCAAGACGCTCAACAATCCCTTCCTGCTAGGTGAGGCAGAAACACCCACAATACTGGAAAACAACACTAACAGAAACACAGGCAGAAACACCCCCCATACTGGAAAACAACACTAACCCATGCTCTCTCTCTCTCTCTCTCTCTCTCTCTCTCTCTCTCTCTCTCTCTCTCTCTCTCTCTCTCTCTCTCTTCTTCCTTCCAGGACTGAGTGCCCCCTCCCCCACTAACCCGTTCCACTGCGACCAGCCTCGTCTAACCCTTAACCAGATGCGGCCCTGCTCCACCTCCCCCCTGCCCCCCCACGCCCTCCCCTACAGCCCCTCCCTGCCCCTCCCTCTTCATCACCAAGCCCCGGTGCTCCCCTCCTCCCTCACCCAGCCCCCCAGCGCCCTCCTGGACCTGCCGTCCAACCTGCCCCAGCCCCTGTTGCCCCTCACCCCCCGCCCCCCGCCCCGCTCACTCCCCCAGGCACACAGCCACAACCCTTTCCTCTGAGACACCCTGTCCCTGCGCTCCTCTTCATGCTGGTCTGATGGAGAAACTACAGGATGTTTGTTGTGGCTCTCTGTTCCCAGACGTCTGGGATGCAAACGGCTGCTACCGCTTCCCACCAACGGTTCAGGATTCACAGTTCGGAGCGTTTTCACTGGACGTTGGTTTGAACAAACCTCAGCTGCTACTTTGAACTCCGTTTTACGCACACACACAAACACTTGAAAGTAAACAAAACACAACTATCAGGTAGAGCCAATGAGATCCTGCATAGCTTCTGTCAGGTAGAGCCAATGAGATCCTGCATAGCTTCTGTCAGGTAGAGCCAATGAGATCCTGCAGAGCTTCTGTCAGGTAGAGCCAATGAGATCCTGCATAGCTTCTGTCAGGTAGAGCCAATGAGATCCTGCATAGCTTCTGTCAGGTAGAGCCAATGAGATCCTGCATAGCTTTTGTTATGACTCCGTTTCTGCATTCTGCAACCAGACCAGAGACTGCTATCCAGTATTGAGACTTGATGATGAGGCACATTTGAACCTCCAGCATCCAAGGGTCACAGCTTCTGCTGCTTCACCGAGAGCATGAATGCACCTTAACACACCCTCTAATATAATAGCCCCCCTCACACACACTACACCCCCCTCACACATACTACACCCCCCTCACCCCCCCCCCCCCCTCCTCACACACACTACACCCCCCTCACACACACTACACCCCCCCCACACACACTACACCCCCCTCACACACACTACACCCCCCACACACACACTACACCCCCCCCACACACACTACACCCCCCACACACACACTACACCCCCCCCACACACACTACACCCCCCCACACACACTACACCCCCCCCACACACACTACACCCCCCACACACACACTACACCCCCCCCACACACACTACACCCCCCTCACACACACTACACCCCCCCACACACACTACACCCCCCACACACACACTACACCCCCCCCACACACACTACACCCCCCCACACACACTACACCCCCCTCACACACACTACACCCCCCACACACACACTACACCCCCCTCACACACACTACACCCCCCACACACACACTACACCCCCCTCACACACACTACTACCCCCACACACATACTACACCCCCCTCACACACACTACACCCCCCCCACACACACTACACCCCCCTCACACACACTACACCCCCCTCACACACACTACACCCCCCCACACACACTACACCCCCCCCACACACACTACACCCCCCTCACACACACTACACCCCCCCCACACACACTACACCCCCATCACACACACTACACCCCCCCCACACACACTACACCCCCATCACACACACTACACCCCCCTCACACACACTACACCCCCCCACACACACTACACCCCCCCACACACACTACACCCCCCCCACACCCCCCCCCCCCCTCACACACACTACACCCCCCCTCACCCCCCCCCCCCCCCCCTCACACACACTACACCCCCCTCACACACACTACAGCCCGTAACCCTAACCCTAACACCCTCTCTACATAGTCTCCTAGGCTTCTTCCTACAACGCTCCACCCCTTGTTCATTTCATCGCCCTAACCCTAATAATGGAAAAGCAATAGAGAGTCACTAAGACTACAACCTCACTGTCTCCAACACCACCCAGACACCAAACCTCACTGTCTCCAACACCACCCAGACACCAAACCTCACTGTCTCCAACACCACCCAGACACCAAACCTCACCTTCTCCAGACCCTCACACCACACCGTCGCCTAGGAGACTCAACCAGCCTAGCCAAGACTGTGCCGATTGAAACCGTCAAAGTGGATGTAACTGGAGCCAACCGGATCATTGATTGTACCCGTGAGACCTGCGTGCCTGTCCACACGGCTGACCCTCAGTGCAATGCGGCCTGTTTCAGCTCAAGCAGGACCTCAGGGCGGACGTCTGTCCCTACACCAATCAGATGGGAGTATGAGGGGCGGCCCTCTGTTCCTACACCAATCAGATGGCAGTGGGAGGGACAGACCTCTGTTCCTACGCCAATGAGATGAAAGTAGGAGGGGCGTGCATTGTGTGATGGACAGGCCTGGTTTAGATGAGGAATGTGGAATGCCCGTCTACAGACTCCACAGCCAATAAATACAATGATTACATAGAAGAAATATTATATCAATAAACTCAGAGGGTTTGCATTTTAGCACTGTTTCTCTACCTCTGTTTCTACCAAATCAATGACTAGAGCTGTCGAAATGCTACAACGTATTCAAACAGCGTGTGTGTGTGTGTGTGTGTGTGTGTGTGTGTGTGTGTGTGTGTTTGTGTGTGTGGGGAGGGGAGGGGGGGGGGGGGGTAGATAGGATGACCAGTGAGTGTAACCCTACCAGCTCAATAGTGTTGTCCTTAAGAAGGATCCTTTCCCAGAACCCCAACACAATTGCTGATGTAACCCTTATGTCATATCTGAGGTCACAGGAGACACACGCGCACATACACACACACACACACACACACACACCCATACACGCTCAGGCAGTGTGCTGAATCATCAGAAAACATCACTTCCTTTGTCCCATGTGGATTGTGCATTCACGTACACAAACACCACACACACACACACACACACACACACACACACACACACACACACACACACACACACACACACACACACACACACACACACACACACACACACACACACACATATACACAAACACCCACACTTAAGCACAGGAAATCTACTTTGAGAGAATGAGACAGACAAAACAGACCTCCATAGCAGGGAGATGGTGCAGGCCTTTACTGATGTATGGTTTTTGACCACTAGGTGGCAGTCTCATACATACAGACTGCACCAATAGAATAAACATAGCATGTGAATGTATTTAAAAAAAAAAGAAGTACTTTGCAGAAGGAAACAGCTGTTGTGGCACACAGAACTAGCACATTATTTCACCATATCTCATACAGAGATCTAGCACAGTATTTCACCATATCTCACACTTGAACATTACATAAAGGTTAAGAATCATACCAAAAAATTTGTTTAAAAAAATACATTTTATTTTTCCATTTCTAATACTGACACAGTTCAACTTAGGTCATTCTTAAGCGTAGCAGTAGCTACATATGCTGTGCTTCAGGCAAAGTCAAAATCTGCTCATTGTACTTGTCTAAACAGTTTTTCATGTGTCTGTACTTTGTCGCAGATCCAGTGATACGAACAGAAACAACAGGATTGACACACACACACACCCACACACGCACGCACACGCACGCACGCACGCACGCACGCACACACATACACACACACACACACACACACACACACACACACACACATCAAGACAGTAACAAAGCCCCCCCCCCCATCCCTTTCTTACTTTGATGTTCTCTGTGGACAGGAACCGACTGCGGTCCATCTCTGATCTCTTCTGTAAACACCGGTCTGGACCTCACACACACACACACACACACACTGGTTTGTGTTAGCTGTGTCTGAATGCACAGCACCAGCACTGGAGCTCACATCGTCTACTTCCAGATGCTTCAACCAGCATTGCAGAGGAGATGCTTTATAAATGTTGTACGAGCTAGAGATTGAAAAATGTGAGGGAAAATAAAGGATGATGTGGATTTCCCAACAGACGATGGAATCCCGTGGTGGGGATGTGATAGAGATGTGTTTTGTTTGGAAAGCCGAGGTGCTGTGGGAGCCAGAGAAGGCTGCTGCCGTCCCTAGACTGAGATCAGATCGTATCCAGACCTCCTAAGAAAATAGATCTGACACAGAACCCACAACTGAACCCTTTGGACATTTCAACATAATTATACACTATTTACAATCTGATAGTCGGTCACGCTTACATCCATCTTTCCAACGCAGGGTGAGAGTCTGGTCTTCTTCGTTGACCATTGCTTAGTTTTGCAGATTGTTATTCTTTGGTCCATTCCCAATCTGAATAAACAAAAGAAAGCTGTAAGTTAATTTCTTTGACCTTTATCGGACATTTTGCATCAATGGTGTTGCAAGTTCATGTGAAAGCAAACCAAGGTATCCACAATCAAAACGATGAAAATATTTATTTCTTTTGTATATTAATTTATATACAATATATATAAATTGATTTACATTATAGAATATGCTGCACAAAGAAAGAACCTTTCAGACACACACACATACACACAGCACAAACCCACAATGACACACAGGACACACGCATGCACGCACACACGCACGTACGCACGTACGCACGCACACACACACACACACACACGCACAGCACTCTCTCTCTCTCTCTCTCACACACACACACACAGCACTCTCTCTCTCTCTCTCTCACACACACACACACACACACACACACACACACACACACACACACACACACACACACACACACACACACATAGACTGAAGTGTTTCCACATGGCCAGCATTGACGCAGTAGCCTGGTTTAGTGTAGCACAGAGGGGTGATAAATAAAGCTAATTACTACATCAAAGATGAACCCAACCATTCCCTGCATGGAAGCCATTAGTCTGCAGCTGGAGTCATGCCACACAGGCATTCAAATGTCTATCTATCTATCTATCTATCTATCTATCTATCTATCTATCTATCTATCTATCTATCTATCTATCTATCTATCTATCTATCTATCTATCTATCTATTTATCTATCTATCTATCTATCTATCTATCTATCTATCTATCTATCGAGAGAGAGAGAGAGAGAGAGAGAGAGAGAGAGAGAGAGAGAGAGAGAGAGAGAGAGAGAGAGAGAGAGAGAGAGAGGGAGAGAGAGAGAGAGAGAGAGAGAGAGAGAGAGTGAAACACACACTGGGCTGAAAGGGCTCGTGTTAATTGAGTCAAGGAAGTAGTTTCTAAACTGCTTCCTGTCTAAACACCACCGTGACTTACACAAAGATACAGAAAATATACAGTCCAAAAAAGCTACGTTTACATTTATTGTGATTAGGAAAATGTTCAATATTTCCAAAAATAACTTGATCGTTGAACAAAATCCTTATTTGTTTCATTTTGTCCTTTCTTTTTTGGGAGCTACAAGAGTTTTTCGTAGGATTTCATGGCTAGTGGGAAGGGCAAAAACAATTCTGATTCACGATTGATGGGAGACCACAGCGAATCAGATGCTCGTCCGTGTTTTTTTATGGCCAATCGGCGTGAACCGTCTTTATTTACACGGAAGTAAAGTACGTGGAGCGAAAACAAGCAACGATTTGCGGCTTGTATTCTTTACACCTCCCTAACTGAGTAAATAAAACAGCGTTGTACTCGTATATGTCAGTATTCCAGATCCTTGATGCATGTAATGAAAAGTGGCTTAACTATAGCAGCAGTGCTGTAATAAAAAATGCACACGTTGCTATCAGTCGGATGTGACTGCGTGCTCCACGTGCAACGTTAATACATTCTGCATGCCCTCCTACGCTGTCTTTCGGTGAGAAATATGACAATGGCATTGTGCTTTGATTAGTTCGAGGTTTGTTTGCCAAATGTTTAGTTCACCCACGGAGCATTACCGAGAGGCTGGAGAATTAGAGACCCAGTCTGTCCCACCAAAACGACTATGCACTGAAAACCGTCTACCGGGTGCGGTTGGAGAAGGAAAAGATGATGCAGGAAGGACCGCGGTGGACGTAGTAAGTAATCTTATAACTTACGGTACAGGAGTGCGTCTAACTACAGTAACATGGACGTTTAGAGCAGGGCCACAGATGAGTTGTCAAAAATCGTATAGTTTGCATTGTGTGAATAAGGTTTGTTTGGCACAACACATTGTCTTTCAGTTCATTAACCATTGAGCATTGAGAGTGCAGCTATTCCCATTTTTTTAAAATATTTGCATCGCAGTTGTGGCTTTCCTGCGTCGTCATTTGTGTCATCTGCAGTCCGTAGTTGTGCCGGTGTACAATGCGTCCTGTTGGTTGGAGGATTGCCTGGAAGCAGTGCTGCGCCAGGACTTCACTGGTACCATGGAAGTGTCTGTCTTCGATGACGCCAGCACTGTGAGTGAGTGAGTGAGTGAGTGAGTGAGTGAGTGAGTGAGTGGGTGGGTGGGTGGGTGGGTGTGTGTGTGTGTCAGTGTGTTTTGACTACTGCGTCCGCAGATGTTTTGCGTGACCTTTCTGTGTGTGTGTGTGTGTGTGTGTGTGTGTGTGTGTGTGTGTGTGTGTGTGTGTGTGTGTGTGTGTCAGTGTGTTTTGACTACTGTCAGCAGATGTTTTTCTTGACCTTTTAATGTGTGTGTGTGTGTGTGTGTGTGTGTCAGGATGGCTCCAGGCAGATGGTGGAATGCTGGAAGGAGAGGCTGGAGAAGAGAGGGGTTTCCATGGTAATCTCTGGTCATAGCTCCACACAGCCAAGGGGAGGTCAGTCTGGTTAACCTCCACATCATGGTGGAATCACACTGTGTGTGTGCACACGTGCAGTGGACATGCAGTGTCTGATTAGCTTACTCCGTTGTCCGTTCAAACTGCATGTTGATAATATTATTTCATAATGATATCTAATGTCAGGTGCCTATCTTTAGAACATGTGAACACAGAGTCTCAGAAACAACAGAGACAAAATGCCAATAATCTCCACACACACACACACACACACACACACACACACACACACCTCCACCCTTTGCTGCTGTCTCTCCAGTGGGTTACGCTAAGAACCAGGCGGTGTCTCAGAGCTGTGGACAATTTCTGTGCTTCCAGGACGCGGTGAGTGTGAGATTGTGTGTGTGTGTGTGTGTGTGTGTGTGTGTGTGTGTGTGTGTGTGTGTGTGTGTGTGTGTGTGTGTGTGTGATTAGGTTTGTTCCCTAAACAAACACTGAGATGGTGAGTGTGTGAGTGAGTGTGTGTGTGTGTGAGAGGCTGAGTGTTTGTGTGGGATGTTGGGAGCAGCTGACCTTGTTCCAGATGAAGTGATAAAACCTTGGCTCTTCCAAAGGCTGCACTGTCAAGTCTATACTAACTCGAGGAATAGTAGGAGCAGTAGTCGTTGGGTTTGTCATAAAAGGAATTCAATAACAACATTCTTAGCAGAATAATGCTGGCTGTTGACGGGAAAAACACTTTTCCCCAACGTAATTTCCTTACTATCATAAAACGTATCTTTATCATCCTGTTTGATCCGGAGGGAACGATGATCAAATCAACCCATTTCCTCAGAAATATAATCCAACTAACCTGCTTAGTTCTCCTACACAGAGCTGTTTCTGTGGCTGCAGAATGTTCGGTAATAGAATCACTTTGTTTCATCTCTTTGAGAACTTTGACCAGGATTGTTTTCTTTTATATAGTACAGACAGTTTCTACAAATGTATGTCGTTTCTATAAATGTATGTCTAGTTTCTATAAATATGTGTAGTTTCTATAAATGTAAATGTATGTACATGTTGTTCAGATTTCCTAAACCTTTGAAGTGTTGCTAATACATGATGAAGCCTCTTCTTGTGCTTTGATTTAACCAAGTAGCCATTGAATGTTTTGATAGGAGAACATCTTCTTTGGCTTTGATTTAACCAAGTAGCCATTGAATGTTTTGATAGGAGAACATCTTCTTTGGCTTTGATTTAACCAAGTAGCCATTGAATGTTTTGATAGGAGAACATCTTCTTTGGCTTTGATTTAACCAAGTAGCCATTGAATGTTTTGATAGGAGAACATCTTTCACAGGCTATAAGCTCTTCCTCCCGAATCATAACAAACCTTCCATTGTTTAAATGACACAGCCTTCAATGTGTGTGTGTGTGTGTGTGTGTGTGTGTGTGTGTGTGTGTGTGTGTGTGTGTGTGTGTGTGTGTGTGTGTGTGTGTGTGTGTGTGTCCCTCCCTCCCTCCTTCCAGGATGACGTGATGCTGCCCCAGCGAGTGCGTCTGCAGT
>CM030176.1:697500-712500 GCA_017639675.1 Aplochiton taeniatus
AAGACACACACACACACACACACACACACACACACACACACACACACACACTCTGTCCTGGAGTAAGACACACACACATACACACACTCTGTCCTGGAGTAAGACACACACACGCACACACACTCTGTCCTGGAGTAAGACACACACGCACACGCACACACACACACTCTGTCCTGGAGTAAGACACACACACACACACACACACACTGTCCTGGAGTAAGACACACACACACATACACTCTGTCCTGGAGTAAGACACACACACACAGGCATGTAAACAAATACACGCACGCACACACACACACACATATGCAAGCTCACACTAAGCCACACACTCATTCACACCCTGTCTAGATCCCAGCTACTTGCAGCTGCCCTTTGGCATTCCATACCTTCTCAAGACACTTGCCTCTATACACACACACACACACACACACACATTATCATCTCCCTTTTCCCAGCGGTGGAATTCCACTCCTTTTCCCAGGACGTCTTTCGGGAATTCTCACTATTTCCCATCTAGTTGTAGAATGTGCAGTATCTGCTGGCCGTGGCTGGAAAGAACAAAGTCTAGTTTGAGAAGGGAGAGTACAGTGTGTGTGTGTGTGTGTGTGTGTGTGTGTGTGTGTGTGTGTGGGGGGGGGGGGGGGGGGGGGGGGCTAGTGGCTCACCCACTCAACAAGGTCATGTACAGTAGTGTGTGTGTGTGTGTGTGTGTGTGTGTGTGTGTGTGTTGGTAGGTCAATGGAAAGTCCTGTGTCTGTAAATACACCAAAGGAGAGGAGCAATTATTCCTCCCTCCCCTCCCCCCTCCTTCACACCTCTCTCTCCTCCATCCTCATGTCTTTCTCTCTCTGTCTATCTGTCTATCCTCTCTCTCTCTCTCTCTCTCTCTCTCTCTCTCTCTCTCTCTCTCTCTCTCTCTCTCTCTCTCACTGTCTATCTGTCTATCCGCTCTCTCTCTCTCTCTCTCTCTCTCTCTATTTCTCTGTTTCAGGTCACCTTCTCCCCCCGGTCTTCTCCTGTCATCCCTTCATCATAAGTGTCTCTCTACTTTATCTTCTCATCATGGGTGCCCTGCTCTCTTTCGCTCCCTCTTGCTCTCTCACACACACACACACACACACACACACACACACACACACACATTATCACTATCTGTCTTGTGAAGGGAGACTCTTCACCATCTGAACTCTCCTGCCACACATTGACAGTGACTTATCTAGGGGTCCTGTGTTGTGTCCAGTGTGTGCGGCCTCTGGTCCTATGGGAGGGGGCATGCAGAGTGCTTTACCACCATCATGGAGGCCCTGCAGATTGAGAAGAATCTCCTTTCTACTCGGAATCAAAGCTGAGTGAAAGTGTCGGCTATAGCCAGCTTTAGACCACCCGTGTGTGTGTGTGTGTGTGTGTGTGTGTGTGTGTGTGTGTGTGTGTGTGTGTGTGTGTGTGTGTGTGTGTGTGTGTGTGTGTGTGTGTGTGTGTGTGTGTGTGTGTGTGTGTGTGTGTGTGTGTGTGTGTGTGTGTGTGTGTGTTTATGGTAGCGGGTGAGTTTGTTTGCTTGGGAGGCCCAGTGTTATAGTCTTGAGGATGAGAGCAAAGGACCTCACAGTTAATGTGTTCATCTGATAACTATCTGTGTGTGTGTGTGGGGGTGTGTGTGTGGAGGGGTTAAGCCCGCCTGTGTGTTTGTCTATTTGATCTCTTTCCCTTCTCTGTTGCCAGGGAGACCATTTGGAACCTGCGCGTGGACTTCCTACAGGAGCGAGTCCTCAGCCAATGGGAAGGCTTCACCATATGGAACGCCGGGAAACAAGGGCGGAGACTGTACCGCTGCCTGAGCCCAGCCAATCAGAGAAAGGTTTGGCTTGACTGAAGCTAGAGGATGGAGGTTGGGTTGGTTTTGGGTCAACAGAGAAGATGTTCACCTCTGGTCTGATGTGTTTGACAAAGAAGATGTTCACCTCTGGTCTGATGTGTTTGACAGGTGAAAGTCTGTTTGGTCTGATGTGATTGACAGGTGAAAGTCTGTTTGGTCTGATGTGATTGACAGGTGAAGGTTTGTTTGGTATGATGTGATTGACAGGTGAAGGCCTTCTGTGATGTGGATGTGAAGAAGGTCCAGAAAGGTTTCTACACCTACGAGGAGTCCAAGGTGAGAACAACAACCACAGCACAGAGAATCACACAGAGAATCACACAGAGACACTCAGCACAGGACTGGAGACCACAGCACAGAGAATCACACAGAGACACTCAGCACAGGACTGGAAACCACAGGACAGAGACACTCAGCACAGGACTGGAGACCACAGCACAGAGAATCACACAGAGACACTCAGCACAGGACTGGAAACCACAGCACAGAGAATCACACAGAGACACTCAGCACAGGACTGGAGACCACAGCACAGAGAACCACACAGAGACATTCAGCACAGGACTGGAGACCACAGCACAGAGAATCACACAGAGACACTCAGCACAGGACTGGAGACCACAGCACAGAGAATCACACAGAGACACTCAGCACAGGACTGGAGACCACAGCACAGAGAATCACACAGAGACACTCAGCACAGAGACAGATTGGATGTCATGTTGATGCTGTAAGATAAGGGTACGGGTTAAAGTGAGGGTTAGAGCTGGGTTAGGGTTAGGGTTTGGGTTGGGGTTGGGGTCGGGGGTCAGGGCTGTGTAACCCTGGTTTCTTACTCACTCTTCTTCTCTTGTGTTCTGTGTCTTCAAGGAAAGGCCCAAACCCAGAATCCCAGTTCTACACTATAAAGATGCCTCAGCGCCCTTCATTATCTGTGTGAAACTGGTGAGTGTGTGTGTGTTAGGTGGGGGGAGGTGTGTGTGGGGGGGGGGCCTGTATGGAGTTTGATGGTATGGGGTAAGGGAGGGGGGCTGCTTGGTTCATGTTTGTTCATTGTTCCAGAACATATTTCCCTTGGGTCTTTAATCTCACACGATAACAGAATGACCAAGGGCGTGTGCCTGGCACAGGACAGAAACACACACACACACACACACACACACACACACACACACACACACACACACACACACACAGGGAAGCCAGACAGGAAATGGGTAGAGACAGCACCCTGATCTTTGACTGGACAATGTTCACTCCATAAACCTGTACTCATGTTTTGACACACACACACACACACACACACACACACAGACACACACACACACACACACACACTTGCCCTTCCGCAAAAACGCACTAACTAAGATTGATATGCCTGTATTCCTCTGACTTGGATATATGTTCTGTGAAGGTTAACCTAGGGGACGGCTTACAGAAACAAACACACACACACACACACACACACACACACACACACACAGTGAAGAACAGACGCCAGCCTCCCTCGGGCTCCTAATTGGTAAATTAGGGGAGTTGGGAGGAGTAATTACCCAGTCAGGGGACCTGGACTCTATCACAGCCCTGCTTTCACGCTTCTCTCTCTCTCTCTCTCACACACACACACACACACACACACACACACACACACACACACCTGGACCCAATCCCTGAGTCATTGTGTAACATTACAAGCAGTCACAAATCAAGTGACTGATTAATACTCTGGCAGCTTCATGGATGTAAATCCTTCAAATGGTTCAGGGTTTATTGGGCTGTAAATAGTGGTCTACGGAACTCTCTAACTGTACTGTAGGTCAGTCTGAACACACACACACCAGCTAACTGTACTGTAGGTCGGTCTGAACACACACACCAGCTAACTGTACTGTAGGTCAGTCTGAACATACACACCAGCTAACTGTACTGTAGGTCAGTCTGAACATACACACCAGCTAACTGTACTGTAGGTCAGTCTGAACACACACACACCAGCTAACTGTACTGTAGGTCAGTCTGAACACACACACCAGCTAACTGTACTGTAGGTCAGTCTGAACATACACACCAGCTAACTGTACTGTAGGCCAGTCTGAACACACACACCAGCTAACTGTACTGTAGGCCAGTCTGAACATACACACCAGCTAACTGTACTGTAGGTCAGTCTGAACACACACACCAGCTAACTGTACTGTAGGCCAGTCTGAACACACACACCAGCTAACTGTACTGTAGGTCAGTCTGAACATACACACCAGCTAACTGTACTGTAGGCCAGTCTGAACACACACACCAGCCAGCTCTGGAAACAGGAAGTGACCTTGTTCTCTGACAGGAAGTGTGGGTGTGAGTATGGGCGTTCGTACAACTGAGAGTAAAACTAATAATCATCAAAATGATGATGATGATGATCGGGCATGTTTTGATGAAGGACTATGGTGCTCTGATTATTTCCTCCTCACTTTGTGTTTCTCTGCTTCTGTCCTTCAGGACATGACCGGGGGGATACTGGAGGAGAACCTCCGCTCTCTGCAGCTCACAGAGGGAGTGGACTACCTCCATTTTAACTAGTGGACACAGGACAGAGGGAATGAAGGAGTGGACTACCTCCATTTTAACTAGTGGACACAGGACAGAGGGAATGAAGGAGTGGACTACCTCCATTTTAACTCGTGGACACAGGACAGAGGGAATGAAGGAGTGGACTACCTCCATTTTAACTAACGGACACAGGACAGAGGGAATGAAGGAGTGGACTACCTCCATTTGAACTAACGGACACAGGACAGAGGGAATGAAGGAGTGGACTACCTCCATTTTAACTAGTGGACACAGGACAGTGAATGCTTATCTGACAGCGTGACTCATGCATTGTTGGTGAGGGGACAGAGGACCACCTGCTTCCTCTAATCCTACAGAATGGACACTTTAGACAGGACAGTTACAACTGGAGTTCATCTACTACTTTCAAAATGGCCATTAAAAAACACTTAAGAACTTTGAAGGAAGAGAGAGGTGCTTTGCTCCTTCTACACCTCATATTCAATGGTTTTTACAAGCAGCTCTGGGTTAAATACTGGGGTAATAAAGGGTGACTATGTTTTGTTAACATGGAATAGGAAATGTTGTAACAGTGAAACTTTTCCTGTCCACGTTCACATTGGGATCTATTAAGGCCAGTATAATACAGGGGGGGCGGGGCAGTATAATACAGGTGAGAAGGCCAGTATAATACAGGGGGGGGCCGTATAATACAGGGGGGGAGGGCCAGTATAATACAGGTGAGAAGGCCAGTATAATACAGGTGAGAAGTCCAGTATAATACAGGGGGGGGGGGGGGGGGGGGGCAGTATAATACAGGTGAGAAGGCCAGTATAATACAGGAGGGGGGGCCAGTATAATACAGGTGAGAAGGCCAGTATAATACAGGGGGGGGGGGGCCAGTATAATACAGGTGAGAAGGCCAGTATAATACAGGGGGGGGGGGGGGCAGTATAATACAGGTGAGAAGGCCAGTATAATACAGGGGGGAGGGCCAGTATAATACAGGGGGGAGGGCAGTATAATACAGGTGAGAAGGCCAGTATAATACAGGGGGGGGGGGGGGGGGGGGGCAGTATAATACAGGTGAGAAGGCCAGTATAATACAGGGGGGAGGGCCAGTATAATACAGGGGGGGGGGCAGTATAATACAGGGGGGGGGCAGTATAATACAGGGGGGGGCAGTATAATACAGGTGAGAAGGCCAGTATAATACAGGTGAGAAGGCCAGTATAATACAGGGGGGAGGGCCAGTATAATACAGGTGAGAAGGCCAGTATAATACAGGGGGGGGGGGCAGTATAATACAGGGGGGAGGGCCAGTATAATACAGGGGGGAGGGCCAGTATAATACAGGTGAGTAGGCCAGTATAATACAGGGGGGAGGGCCAGTATAATACAGGTGAGAAGGCCAGTATAATACAGGTGAGAAGGCCAGTATAATACAGGGGGGAGGCAGTATAATACAGAGGGGGGGGGGGCAGTATAATACAGGTGAGAAGGCCAGTATAATACAGGGGGGAGGGCCAGTATAATACAGGGGGGAGGGCCAGTATAATACAGGTGAGAAGAACAGGATCTTTTAACGCCAGTATAATACAGGTGAGAAGAACAGGATCTTTTAACGCCAGTATAATACAGGTGAGAAGAACAGGATCTTTTAACGCCAGTATAATACAGGGGGGAGGGCCAGTATAATACAGGGGGAGGGCCAGTATAATACAGGGGGGAGGGCCAGTATAATACAGGGGGAGGGCCAGTATAATACAGGTGAGAAGAACAGGATCTTTTAACGCCAGTATAATACAGGTGAGAAGAACAGGATCTTTTAACGCCAGTATAATACACATGGGGGTGAGCTGAGGGAGGAGAGGGGCGAGCAGGGGGAGGGGTGAGGGAGGGGAGGGGTGAGGAGGGGAGGAGTGAGGGTGGGGTGAGGGTGGGGAGGGGTGAGGTGAGGGAAGGGGAGGGGGGAGGGGTGAGGTGAGCAGGCTTCTAATGGGAGAGTGAAGACACACCAATGGTTCAGGACCGGCCCTGAGAAAAGTTTCACATCCACCTCTCACCTAGTCTCTACCTGGAGCCCTTTACTTTCTCACACACACACACACACACACACACGCCTGTCTGTGTGTCTCCCCCCACAAACTGTTTACATTCCTGTAGTCCAGTGCCACTCACTGCACCTATCCATGGTGACCAGCCACAGTCTCTTTAAGGGCTTCAGCGTTCCCCCTTTTCATGGTTTCATCTCTCTGACGCTGCTAGAAGGTCGCTAAGAATTATGGGATGTAGATACTTATTTAGCACTGCCTACTGTGTATGTTCTCACAGTGCGCAGGCTTTTACAACTAAGTTGTCTGGCTAGCCTAATGTCTACTGCAGGCCTAAGCGAGGCTAGCCTAATGTCTACTGCAGGCCTAAGCGAGGCTAGCCTAATGTCTACTGCAGGCCTAAGCGAGGCTAGCCTAATGCCTCTACTGCAGGCCAAAGCAAGGCTAGCCTAATGCCTCTACTGCAGGCCTAAGCAATGCTAGCCTAATGCCTCTACTGCAGGCCTAAGCAATGCTAGCCTAATGCCTCTACTGCAGGCCTAAGCAATGCTAGCCAGCCCAACTTAAAAGGCCAATAACAGAAAAGATTTCCCTTTGAGGAAGCAAACATAGCCATTGTCTGTGTTTACATTCAGTCACTCAATCAAGGATCAGACCTGATAACCCCTCCTCACACACACACACACACACACACACACACACACACACAGTGATAACCCCCTCCAAAAGTGACCCTGACCCCACTAGTATCCACACACACACACACACACAAGTGCACACACAGACACAAGTGCACACGCAGACACACACACACAGAAACCACATAGCGCCCACGTTCTCTGTGGACTGATAACTCACGAGATAAGAGCAGGGCGTGTTTGGATTATGGTTCAAAGGTCAAACTTTAGGCCCTTTTTCATACACCTAAAAGTGTGTGTGTGTGTGTGTGTGTGTGTGTGTGTGTGTGTGTGTGTGTGTGTGTGTGTGTGTGTGTGTGTGTGTGTGTGTGTGTGTGTTACATTTGGCAAACAGAGCATGTAAGTGGAGTGTGCTGTTCGCGAGCCGAAAGAGAAGGTGGTGAGTGAGTCATGGCGAATGATGATCGGAGGGAGCGGTGAATGGAATGTGCGTCCCGCGTGGAGAGCAGCCCGCTGACAGCAGGAGAGACACAGCCCGGTCAAAGAGATACCTCTATATGTTTCAGGCGGAAGAGCTCAGGGTTAGACAACATGTCAGCAGACAGCTTTGACAGAAGACAGAGTACAAAAAAATTGGTATTTTATTTAACCACGGAACACTTGTTTGGTCAAGCCTATGGAAAGTTCTCGATGTGTTTCATCGATGAAACTGTTAACGAAGGAATTTGGAGTCTGTGTTTTGACTTTCAGCCTTTTATCTAATATTTTCCCTAGATTTGTTTTGATCAGAAAAAGTGTGTGTGCACGTGCGCGTGTGCTTTATTGTAACGGAAAGTGGAGGCTAGCCTGCAGAGGAGAGGGTATTTATCTATATTTCTCGAAATATCTTACATTGCTGAAGCTGTTTAGGGGAATGTGACGAGTTGGTTACTTGCTTGCCTTTAGGACTTTTTTCTCACGGGAAAACTGCCCGAGACTCGAGTGGGCGTTCAGAAAACATTCAAGTGTTACTTCTGTGTAGGCCCAGTATACGGGCATATCCCAGCTGTCTTAAGTTCTACCATCCATTTTGTACTCTCTCGATACGTTGTTTTGAGAACCTTCTGTGATTTGGGGACTAATTGTGTGTTGTATTTACCCTAATGTATGGTCTCTGTGCAAGCGCAATTGCGCATAGAAAGAAGAAAGTGAATTACTTTGTATTTAAAGTGAGGCGTGGTTAACGCGTGACACTCAAACGAAGCAAGCTTTTGGCAAGAGTCCTCCGGGTGCTGGACCATTTGAAGCACCCCGAAAGAGGAGTTCATAACAGGCTAGGCTGCCTTTAAACGTAGACTGCAGCATTTCATACTCTCTTCCATGGAAATAAAAAATTGTATGGATTACAATTTGAGACTACAGGCATTGATTTATGTGAACAGTACGCTTTTTTTTGCGGGAGAAAACGATGTAGTTCCGTATAAAACTTTTTTACCAGTGTAGCCCACTGGCGTTTGTGCTTCGGAAGGTAAACTTGGGAAATGATGGTCTGGTTTGTGCTGTGGAGGAGTGGAGAGGTAAACAGTCCGTTGATAGCGCTCTGGATTGCGGCTGTGCTTCTCTCTCGGGCGACAGGACAATATTCCAGTGACCAGTGCAGCTGGCGGGGAAGGTAAGCATTGGGGACACAACAGCATGAACAACAAGACATTTCTATTTCTTTATCTTCGATTTACTTTGTACGACATGGTGTTGGGTCAAATCTATTTCTGCAATATATATATGAGGGCTTCAGAACGAAAAAAATACAGAAGGCTTTCTACTTTCCAGGCCTCAGAGAGAGATTGGATCTCTTTGAACCTAAAGCAATGGTGTGTTACTCATTAGTGGTGCTCAGACTCAGTAAAGAGCCCAGAAATGATTTACAGTTTGTTTTTTTACGATCGCTTCGGCTGTTACTATGTAGTTCGGCACTAATTTCAGTTATTCTTTTGTGTATTTACTTCATGAAATAAAACCACAAACTTAGGTCATAACAAAAATAAGTACATCTTCGAAGTGTCAAACCAAAACATCTTCTTAAACTGAATGCCTTGAAATAAAATACTTTGATTTCATATGTCCGCTTGTCTTGTAGTTTTTGGCCACAAGTTTTTATCAACATCACAATGCATTTTTTTAATTTTCCAATTACTGGGGGAAAACCCTTTGGCAAAAGCAATGACAAGGGCCAGCATTTATACATATAATCTAACCTGGAAACATTGGAATAGTGGTAGCCTACATGGGACAATAGAAACAGTGTCTGAAAAAGTATTAGATCCGTGGAAAATATGGTTCATGTTCCACTGTAAATCGTGTCAATGGATGTCTTTACCCTGGAACTTTCAGGATCTAACCATGGAATATTTTTTATCATAAGGCTATCTATTAGAGTAATGCAACAGTTATTTGTTAATAAATAACAGCTAGCCTATTTGAGCAGTTGTATTAGTTTATAGATGCATTATAGGAAATGATCACTCCGTAGTTTCATATATGTAATATGTGAATTGCAATTTGAATTGTTAATGCTTTGATGTGTCATTTTGAACTGATGGTTTTTGTTCAATGAACAAATGATCGTGAGTGCATGTGTTTTGTATCGAAGCGCTTGAAAAATAAAGTATTACGCTTTTTGAAAAAGTGCATTTGGATGATATGTATTGAGCCCTGTGTAGAGTTTGGAAAAATGCCCACGAGGGTCTGAAATGAGTGCGGAATCGTTTTTAAAAAAAAAAACCTGTAATAGGCTTAAAGGAAACCAGGCTTCCTCGAGGGGACCCATGGGTCTGAGAAAGGCGGCCTCGCTAAGCAGATCAGATCAGGTCGCTGGCAGCAACACTCCGTTCTCCAGTACCAGAGACCGCCAAAGAAGGCACGGACTATCGAAGTGAACGGGAGACCTTGCCGTATATAGTCCGACTTTATGCGTTGTATTGTGTGACCACGTAGATTTCACCATACACGAAAGCACATGCCACATGACTTAACAACCTGGCAAAAAAGTACTTTTTATATTTTTATATAGCCTTTTGCCAAAATCTGCAGTTCTCACCCCCCGCCTTGTAAAATATTTACGACGTCATTCTCCAACGACTTTATATCCAGTCCCTTTATTCGCCGCGTGCCAACACCGTTACTGATAAAGAGACACGCTCCATGGCCTCTGTCAGTATAATCTAGCACTGATCCATCACTACACCCCCCCTCTCTCTCTCTCTCTCTCTCTCTCTCTCTCTCTCTCTCTCTCTCTCTCTCTCTCTCTCTCCTTCTCTTCTCTTCTCTTCTCTTCAGATAGATAAGGAGATCCTCTCCATTTGGTACTTGTAATCTAATTATGATATCGGGATCATAGCCATATAGTGCCAGAACAATGGATTTGTGATCCGACCCTTTTGTGTCCTTGCAGTGGTTTGAGCCATGAGAGCCACCGTAGAGATGTGGAGCAGGTCTACCTGCGCTGCTCCCAGGGATCTGTAGAGTGGCTCTACCCCACAGGGGCCATCATCCTCAATCTACGCCCCAACACAGAGCCCACGTCTGGGGCCACAGCGGCCCTTCATGTCTGCATCAAGCCCCGTCCAGACTCCCAGGTACGGCTGGGAAGTGGGATTACAAGGCACACTGGATACATTTACATATAGTACATTCATGATAAATGTAATTATATATTACTGGGTACATTTACAACTATATAGTAAATGAATTATAAAAACGATCATATGTTAAGTTACTGGTTACATTTACGACTATGTAGTAAATTAATTATAAAAACGATCATATGTTAAGTTACTGGTTACATTTACGACTATGTAGTAAATTAATTATAAAAACGATCATATTTTAAGTTACTGGTTACATTTACGACTATGTAGTAAATTAATTATAAAAACGATCATATTTTAAGTTACTGGTTACATTTACGACTATGTAGTAAATGAATTATAAAAACGATCATATGTTAAGTTACTGGTTACATTTAGAACTATATAGTAAATTAATTATAAAAACGATCATATGTTAAGTTACTGGTTACATTTACGACTATGTAGTAAATTAATTATAAAAACGATCATATGTTAAGTTACTGGTTACATTTAGAACTATGTAGTAAATTAATTATAAAAACGATCATATGTTAAGTTACTGGTTACATTTACGACTATGTAGTGGTGGCTGATTCAAGTGTTTAGGAAAATATGTTCTGTTTTGACATTATAGGAAATGTCCCTTGCTCTCAGAGTAATACAATGTTGCATATTGGGTTAAAAACTATATTAGAATTTAAACTACATCAATATATCATGATAGAGTCACTAATCACGTACTGGAGAGCATTATCTTCATCTATATTATTATTATTACCACCTAATCATAAAATGTAATATATTATTATTATTATTCCAGGGGGCCCAGGTGTACGTGGAGCGGGCCCAGGAGCTGAGGCTGCTGCTGGGGGAGAGGGAGCAGAATGGCCTGGGGAAGGTGGTCTGCTTCAGCGCGGGCCAGGGGGTGCTGTTCATCCAGGCCCTGGGGCAGGCAGACATCAGCAGGAGGATCACAGCCTTCCAGTATGAGCTGGTGCCCAGCCTGGCACCTGGGGCCCACCTCTACCCGTATCTACACGCTGGCACGGGTAAGAGAACACACACACACACACACACGGCTCACCATTCAGGTACACTTGGTTTATTCTTCAGTAGATTCTGTTGCTGGTTGTGTTAAAGGCTGCTCAGGTCATTTGGATATGGGAGCGTTTGTTTGCTCTAGGGCAGGGGTTGAGTAAGCTAACATGTCTGCTTGACACAGACAGCTCAGTGCTGCCCCCCCCCCCCCCCCCCCCCCCCCCCCCCCCCCCCCCCCCGTCATATTAAACCCCCACACATGACAGAGGGCCTCTGTGTTTCTACTGTTCCACCCCCGCCTAACCCCTTCCATGCCTCCACCACCCCTGGCCCCCCTCCACTCCCTGGCCCCCCTCTCCCCTCCACTCCCTGTCCCCCCTCCACTCCCTGGCCCCCCTCCACTCCCTGGCCCCCCTCTCCCCTCCACTCCCTGGCCCCCCTCTCCCCTCCACTCCCTGGCCCCCCTCCACTCCCTGTTCCCCCTCTACCGCCCCTGGCCCCCTCATCCCAGACATATAAAAACAAGCAGACCAATCAACAGGTTACCACAGGGTCAAGCCTTGAGGTCAACCAATCAGTACACAGCTGTCAATCAGATCCCCTTCACTGTAGGCCACACAGAGCGAGGGTATGGTGGGGGGGGGGGGGGTTACTGCTGGGGTTGGTCTGTGTGTGTGTGTGTGTGTGTGTGTGTGTGTGTGTGTGTGTGTGTCTGAGAGAAGGGAAGACTGTTTTTATTGTCTAGACGGCTCAGGGGGTCTCTCTCTTATATTCCAACACCTGCTTTAGTCACTCATAGCCACACACACACACACACACACACACACACACACACACACACACACACACACGGCAAGGGGACCATGGGGAATGTAAGACTGAAAAAGGTAGCTTTCTTTGAAGAAAGAAAATGTCCGTCACGGAGGAGGAGGCCAAGAAGTTGTTAGAGGTTAGGGTTAGGGTTAGGGATAGGGTTAGGGTTAGGGTTAGGGATAGGGATAGGGTTAGGGTTCACACACACACAAACACACAAACACACAGTCAGTTGTTACAGATTAGGGTTAGGGTTAGGGATAGGGATAGGGTTAGGGTTCACACACACACAAACACACAAACACACAGTCAGTTGTTACAGATTAGGGTTAGGGTTAGGGATAGGGTTCACACACACACAAACACACAGACAGTTGTTACAGATTAGGGTTAGGGTTAGGGATAGGGTTCACACACACACAAACACAGACAGACAGTTGTTACAGATTAGGGTTAGGGATAGGGTTCACACACAAACACACAGACAGTTGTTAGAGGTTAGGGTTAGGGATAGGGTTCACACACACAGACAAACACACAGACAGTTGTTAGAGGTTAGGGTTAGGGTTAGGGATAGGGTTCTCACACACAGACAAACACACAGACAGTTGTTAGAGGTTAGGGTTCACACAGACAAACACACAGACAGTTGTTTGAGGTTAGAGTTAGGGTTAGGGATAGGGTTCACACACACAGACAAACACACAGACAGTTGTTAGAGGTTAGGGTTAGGGTTAGGGTTCACACACACAGACAAACACACAGACAGTTGTTAGAGGTTACTAACCAAACTGCTTTGTTTTGATGCACCCAGCAAGTAAAGATGCTAATGGTAGTTTGTGTGTGTGTGTTTCTCTCTCAGCTCCATGTAAACCCTGTTCAGATGAAGAGGTCCTCATGGCTGTTTGCACCAGTGACTTTGGTAAGCACATATGTCTCTCTCTCTCTCTCTTTCCCTTTCTCTCTCTGTCTCTCTCTCTCTTTCCCTTTCTCTCTCTGTCTCTCTCTGTCTCTTTCTGTCTCTTTCTCTCTCTCTTTCTCTCTCTCTCTCTCTCTCTTTCCCTCTGTCTGTCTCTTTCTCTCTCTCTTTCTCTCTCTCTCTTTCCCTCTCTCTCTCTGTCTCTTTCTGTCTCTTTCTCTCTCTCTTTCTCTCTCTCTCTCTCTCTCTCTCACTCAATCAATCACACAAACGTGCAGTGTAGCACGATAGAAATATCAGAACTCGGTTACGCTATACCCCCCCCGCACACACACACACACACACACACAGTATAGTGCTGCTGTAGCATGATATTGAGATGAGAATTGACTAAACTCTGTCTTCCTCTCCAGTGGGACGTGGCCAAATGAGCCGTGCCGAGTCATGGTCATCTTCATCCTCCTCCTCCTCCTCCTCGGCCACTCCTGGCCATGCCTCCCTGACGGTGACTCTCAGCCGACTGCTCCGTCAGAAGAGCCGTGTGTTTGTGTGGTCCAGGGGGAGGAGCTGGACTGGCCGTGTCCACGCCCCCCCCCGCTGCGTGGCCCCGGGGCCGGGCCAGGAATACCTCCTCACTGGCTCCATACGTTTCGGGGAGCCCTGGTTGGGCTGCGCGCCTAGCTACAAGGACTTCCTCAAGCTGTACCTCCTGGCAGAGGAAGAAGGGACCAACCCCTGCAACATCCACACAGACTGAACTGACCTCAGCCTAACTTACCTAGAGACACCTCGGCCAATCAAGTAAAGGATTGACATTAGGAGTCCCAAGAAAGCAAGAGGTCGACGATGCCAGTGACGTTCATAGATTGGAGAGACACTGAGGAGAGAACAGATTGGAGAGACACCGAGGAGAGAACAGATTGGAGAGAAACTGAGGAGAGAACAGATTGTAGAGATACTGAGGAGAGAACAGATTGGAGAGACACCGAGGAGAGAACAGATTGGAGAGAAACTGAGGAGAGAACAGATTGGAGAGAAACTGAGGAGAGAACAGATTGTCGAGACACCGAGGAGAGAACAGATTGGAGAGAAACTGAGGAGAGAACAGATTGTAGAGACACTGAGGAGATAACAGATTGGAGAGACACTGAGGAGAAAACAGATTGGAGAGACACTGATGAGAGAGAACAGATTGGAGAGACACAGAGGAGAGACCAGATTGGAGAGACACCGAGGAGATAACAGAGTGGAGAGACACCGAGGAGATAACATATTGGAGAGACACGGAAGAGAGACCAGATGGGAGAAACCCTGATGAGAGAGAACAGATTGGAGAGACACTGAGGAGAGAACAGATTGGAGAGACACTCTGGGGGTCGGCGGGGGCGGGGGGGGGGGGGGGGGGCAGGACTGTTTGTGCCTCTTTCCCTTTAGATGGTTCTACATCCTATTGATGGAGTGTGTGTGTGTGCGTGTGTGCGTGTGTGTGAGAGAGAGTGTGAGTATG
>CM030176.1:717500-757500 GCA_017639675.1 Aplochiton taeniatus
GGAACGCGGACATTGTTGCTGAAACTGGGGGGACAGTGGGGGGGGACATGTTCCCTTTACAGGACAACACCGAGGAAAGATTCTTCACCGTGACCCTCCCCAAACTGAGCATGGAGAACGACGGGCAATACTGGTGTGGTGTGAGCCGCTCTGGGAAAGACATATACACAGAGGTCAAGATGGAGGTGCTCAAAGGTAAGCTGTCCTCTTTCATTCCTCGTCAGCCCTTTGTTCATAGACATGCTCGGGCCGTTGGCTGGGAAGCGTGTTTCTTTCAAGGTGGGATTCATTTTCGAATTCCCTGCTCTAACATCACTCACGTCCAATCCAAAAGTTCTCATATTAATTGAATACTTTGACTTCAAATCAGACTTAGTCTGAGTCTATTTATGCCTTTCTGAAAAAGCGAAACCAAGCCTTTGAAAGAAACAAATGAGGAAGAGAAAACTTTAGAGGTTAACCCTTTCAGCCAGTGTGCATTCTAATGGACAGACTGTTTGACCCTTTCAGCCAGTGTGCATTCTAATGGACAGACTGTTTGACCCTTTCAGCCAGTGTGCATTCTAATGGACAGACTGTTTGACCCTTTCAGCCAGTGTGCATTCTAATGGACAGACTGTTTGACCCTTTCAGCCAGTGTGCATTCTAATGGACAGACTGTTTGACCCTTTCAGCCAGTGTGCATTCTAATGGACAGACTGTTTGACCCTGTCCTCCTCTGTGCCTATAGTAAGGGTTGCCTATAGTAACGATTGTGCCTATAGTAACAGTTGCCTATAGTAACGATTGTGCCTATAGTAACAGTTGCCTATAGTAACGATTGTGCCTATAGTAACAGTTGCCTATAGTAAGGGTTGTGCCTGTGGTGATCTATTATCAGACTGGTGCTGTACCAATCACACCGTGGTGCAGGGCTTTGAGGGAGGCCGGGTGTCTATCAGCTGTTCCTACCAGCCTGGGGAGCAGGAGAGCACCAAGATCCTCTGCCAGGGCCACCAGCCCTCACACTGCCTGCACAACGTCACATTCTCCTCCAGCCATGGTCACAGTTACAGCCGATTCCACCTGCAAGACAACCCAACGTCTGGAGTCTTCACCGTGGTGATCAGCTCACTCACCTCCGAGGACTCTGGGATGTATCTATGTGGGGTCCAGGGTGACCGGGGCCCGGGGGTCTACTCTGCTGTTCTACTGGAGGTCAAAGGTCAGAGGGCGACCACTTCCGTTATCATTTCCAGTTTGACTGTATTGACAACAAAGTGTAAGTTAAGCTGTTTTGGAGCCAAACGGTACGACAGTGTAATCATTAAACTTGGCTATATTAAGTGGCATGACTGAAAGGCACATCACTTGAACCTCCTAAATGGTACGACAGTGTAATCATTAAACTTGGCTATATTAAGTGGCATGACTGAAAGGCACATCACTTGAACCTCCTAAATGGTACGACAGTGTAATCACTAGATAACAGCAAAGACATGACTGAAAGGCTAATTGGTACTCTTAATACAAGGAACGATGCCTTTGATGTGAATAAAAGCATTCTATGTTTGATTTGAATCCGTCTTGTCTCTACTTCATCTTTGGATAAGAATAATTCTTCTTATTATTAACTAAGGCACAGAAAACCTTAACCCTAACCCTAATCTCTTCACACTGCAGCCCCTAAACCCTCTCTCTCTATCTCTCTGGCACTTCTGTTTTCACAGTTCCTTCTGATGCTGCCACTACTTCCCATCCTGTCTCCACCAGATTGCTGCCAACAGGCATGAGTGCATCTGCTTCTACAGCAACTTCCCCTACAGATATTTGGAATGTGTATATATGGATGGATACAGCAGCATAGACAGTATCTCTCCAGCCTTCATTTTGAATACAATTGTTGAATTTAAAACTGGACATTTCCACTTGGTGTTTGATCAATTACTACCCATGACAGTTTTTTTAATCTTTTGTTTTTTCCCTGCAACTTATATCTGGCAATGAACATCAATGAACTATGTAGTCAGTGTGCTTGGCACATGCTTTTTTATAAACACAGACAGAGGCAATGCATGAGTGAAATGCCATAAACGTTAAGTGAAAGCTGTGGTTTTGATAACAGTAAAGAGAGAGCGAGTCAATGGAGCATGTATTGTTGTTTTGTTTCAGAAACTTCAAACTGCTGAAAGGCCACTGCTGTTCCAAGTCTTTGTTAAAGTTTACTACCCATGCGTTCTCTTTCTGACATTTAGCCAAAACAGTGCTAAGATGTTTTGCTTGTCATACTGTAGTATCACTATTCATATTGAAAATAAATCCTGTGTGTGTGTAGGGGGTGGCTGGTCTCTCTCTCACACTCTCCCTGTGGCTGTGTCAGCCTGCCTTGCTCTGCTGGTGGGAACAGTCGTCTGTGTCCTGGTTTGTAGACGGAGAGGTAAAAGGGTGCAAGGTGCGTTACACACACACACACACACACACACACACACACACATGCCTACACACATGCACACACACACACACACACACACACACACACACACACACACACACACACACACACATGCCTACACACACCCCTACACACACACACAAGCCAACATGCACACACACACACACACACACACACACACACTGTCCTTCTCACTGATATTTCCTGTTTTGTGTTACACAGGGTCTGTCGGCCATGTTCGAAATACTTTAGCTATTGGACAAAAGGTAAGGATAATGTGTTTTGCATTTGACTTTTCTACTGAATCAACAAATAGAACAGAGGACCTTTGCAGTTTAAAGCACTCTAGTGGATAATGTGTTTTACATTTGACTTTTCTACTGAATCAACAAATAGAACAGAGGACCTTTGCAGTTTAAAGCACTCTAGTGGATAATGTGTTTTACATTTGACTTTTCTACTGAATCAACAAATAGAACAGAGGACCTTTGCAGTTTAAAGCACTCTAGTGTCATGGTGTTTGTGTTTACCCACAGGATGTTACTGTGACAACCACCGATGAGGACCAATCAGACTCTGTCTACAGGAACATGTCTAAGAATACTGATGAGGACCAATCAGACTCTGTCTACAGGAACATGTCTAAGAATACTTATGAGAACCAATCAGACTCTGTCTACAGGAACATGTCTAAGAATACTTATGAGGACCAATCAGACTCTGTCTACAGGAACGTCTAAGAATACTTATGAGGACCAATCAGACTCTGTCTACCAGAACTTCTAATTTTTTTATAATTTTTTTTTAATTCAACTAATTCCATTTTAGTGTATACAGAGTACAGCACAAAATGTGTTGAAGCAGGAGGGCAGAAAGCAGAGCTTATAGGAGATTGCCCTCCCATAACTTCAACAATTACAATGTTTGTAGTCAAAACCACCAATCTTATAGCGACTGACTACAAAATGATGATAAATAAATTTGAAAACATATTATGAATTTCTAAAAAAACTCAAGGTCAGACTTGAAGTCAGGGCTGAAATAACAATACAGCGCAAAAACGAGAGCGACAAGAAAAAGATATCATACCTAAATCATCACAAATCAATTTTTATTATAAAAATACATATAGTCAACAACTTAGCTGAACTATATTCAATATTAGACTAGGTGATTGACATACGTTTGAGAAATCTGTTAGTAAGATACTCCTAAACTGTAATTTTAAATTTTGAAAAGACAATACTACCGATTATCGATAAACTGAGACTTAATAATCGTTCTATTTAGCTTTCTACAAAACTTGTTGGTTTTCCTAGGTGGGGACTTACTGACTTTAATTTGGAAGTGTTTGTTAACGTCGTGGGGCATTTCATTATAGAACATTTTGTGCATTGCCAGTGCTGTTTTTAGCTTAACAATGTCAACAAATTTTAATAGATTGAGCTTCTTAAATAGGGGAGTTCTTTTGATCATATTTCCCTACTCCACAGATTATTCTTTTTACCTTTTTTTTGTGATACAATTATTTTCAGTAGATTTGTAATATACGTGTGTCCCCATATTTCAGAGAAGTAGTTTAGATAAGGGAGGAACAAACTGTTATAAAGGATTCTGAGAGGGTTTTTTTTTTGTCAAAAATGTTCCTTGTTCGATAAAGAATACCAATAGATTTTGATAGTTTAGTTTGAATATTACTAAGTTGGACCGTTATTAAAAATATTTCCTGCAGTCCACGGACTTTCTGTAAGGGAATTGTGTAATTGTAGGTATAAGTTATGTGTGTGTTAGTGTGTGTATTATATTTTACAATGCATGCTTAATGCTGAGAAATGTGACCTGACAATTGCAGTAAATTGAAATCCCCAGAGCTTGGTTTCTTTAAACATATGATTGTACTTCAGTACACTCCCTATCTAAATGTATATAATATGCATACTAGTGAGGACCTACTCATATAGTATCTCTCTTTATTAGTGTTTGTCCATCTATTTACATTTATTTTATTGTATTGTTCTCTTTCCTCCACATCTGTTCTGCTTGTGTGTGCGATAGACCAACCTGACTCTCCTAAGTGTCCGTTGGAAACGGCCTTAACCCGCGCGCACATGCGTAACCAAACCGAAAGTGTTCACACACAAATCCCAAAACTCACACAAGCAGGAGATTCAGCCCCAAAATCTGTGAATAAATGAATGGGAATGTTCTGGTAAAATGAATAAGCTATGTCATTAACCTGTTATACGATGCCCCCTTGTGGTTATAGTTGTAGCCAGGGTGAGATTTGTGAAATATCCAGTCGGGGGAAATACAATTTAGACATCACGATAGCAAGCATAAATGACATCTGCTCCGTAGCATAATGTAAATGTAAATTAAGATAACAATTATAATAATAATAATAATAATAATAATAATAATAATAATAGTCAGTCGTGAACCGTGACTCATAAGCCCTGGTATAGGCGGGTGAGGCTGAGGATTGGGAGGGCTAATACTACTTGACTATCATAGCCTACTTGTTAACGACCTCACAGGACAACATTATTATGTTCATAACAGCACATTTCTGCTCTGACCGCAAATAATAGGCTGACGCACAGCTCTTGTAACACAGTAAAAGTATACAGTCAAGCCGGAAAGTCTGCACACCCCTTTCACCTTCTCCACGTTTCATTACATTACAGACTTATTCTACAGTAGATTGAGTTCATTTTTTGCCTCAAACATCTACACACAATAGCCAATAATGACGAAGTGAAAACAGGTTTTTTGAAAATATGCAATGTTATTTTACTGACAAAAATAGGTTATTTAGGGGTTACATATCTGTACACACCCTTAGCCTAATACTTGGTTGATGCACCTTTGGAAGCGATTACAGCTTCAAGGCGTCTTGGGAAAGAAGCTACGAGCTTGGCACACTTGTTTCTCGACATTTTTGCCCATTCCTCTTGGCATATCCTTGCAAGCTCCGTCAGGTTGGATGGGGAGCGTCGGTACACAGCCATTTTCAGCTCTTTCCACAGATGTTCAATTGGATTCAGGTCTGGGCTCTGGCTGGGCCACTCAAGGACATTCACAGACTTACTCCAAAGCCACTCCTTTGTTCTCTTGGCTGTGTGCTTCGGGTCGTTGTCATGTTGGAAGGTAAACCTTCGCCCCAGTCTGAGGTCCAGAGCGCTCTGGAGCAGGTTTTCTTCAAGGATCTCGGTGTACTTAGCTGCATTCATCTTTCCCTCTATCAGGACTAGTCTCCCCGTTCCCGCTGCTGAAAAACATCCCCACATCATGATGCTGCCACCGCCATGCTTCACTGTAGGGATGGTATTAGCCAGGTGATGAGCGGTGCCTGGTTTCCTCCAGACGTGACGCTTGGTATTCAGGCCAAAAAGTTCAATTTTGGTTTCATCAGACCAGAGAATCTTGATTCTCATGGTTTGAGAGTCCTCTAGGTGCCTTTTGGCAAACTCCAAGCGGGCTGTCATGTGCCTTTTACTAAGGAGTGGCTTCCATCTGGCCACTCTACCATAAAGGCCTGATTGGTGGAGTGCTGCCTGGATGGTTGATCTTCTGAAATGTTCTCCCATCTCCACAAGGATACGCTGGAGCTCTGTCAGAGTGACCCACAGGTTCCTGCTCACCTCCCTGGCCAAGGCCCGTCTTCCCCGATTGCTCAGTTTGGCCGGGCGGCCAGGTCTAGGAAGATTCTTGGTGGTTTCAAACTTCTTCCATTTACGAATGATGGTGGCCACTGCGCTCTTTGGGACCTGTAAAGCTGCAGACATTTTTCCGTACCCTCCTCCAGATCTATGCCTTGACACAATCCTGTTTCTGAGGTCTGCAGATAATTCCTTTGACCCCATGGCTTGGAGTCTGCTCTGACATACACTGTCAACTGTGGGACCTTGTATAGGCAGGTGTTGGCAATCCCCAAACATGTCCAATCAATTGAATTTACCACAGGTGGACTCCAATTAAGTTGTAGAAACATCTCAAGCAGTATCAGTGGAAACAAAATGCACCTCAGCTCACTTTTGGGTGTCATATCAAAGCGTGTGCACACTTGTCTACATATGATATTTTACATTTAGATTTTTAATAAATGAGCACAAATGTCTAAAAACCTGCTTTCACTTTGTCATCATGGGCTATATTGTGTGTAGCTGTTTGAGGCAAAAAATGAACTTAATCTACTGTAGAATAAGTCTGTATTGTAATGAAACGTGGAGAAGGTGAAAGGGGTGTGCAGACTTTCTGGCTTGACTGCAGGTCGACTACTGGCAAATACTTGAGGAACTGTCAGATGTGTTTGACCATGGAGCAGGGACGTACAGTGTGTCAGATGTGTTTGACCATGGAGCAGGGACGTACAGTGTGTCAGATGTGTTTGACCATGGAGCAGGGACGTACAGTGTGTCAGATGTGTTTGACCACGGAGCAGGGACGTACAGTGTGTCAGATGTGTTTAAAGGGACGTAAAGTGTGTCAGATGTGTTTGACCATGGAGCAGGGACGTACAGTGTGTCAGTTGTGTTTAAAGGGACGTACAGTGTGTCAGATGTGTTTAAAGTGACGTACAGTGCGGGACAGAGAGGCAGTTTGTGCGAGCACTTTATGGCATGAGAAGTAAAAAATGTCCAGTAATTTGAACACTAATACAGATTTTGGGGTTCGGGAGTCTTCCCAAATTTCACTATCATGGCAAGCCAAATGATCATTTAGAGATATCTCTAAATGTATTTCAAGATATCTTTTAATATATAAAGATATGTCTAAATAGTTTACAGATATCTTTAATTGAAATTGAGATACCTTTGAAATAAATCATTTTGAGATATCTAATTAAAGTCCTTTTTGAGATATCTAGAAATGGTTTAAAGATATATTTAAATATTTACAGATATCTCTGAATGATATTAAGATACTGTATCTTCAAATCATTTAGATTTGATAATGATGGAAATATTTCTGAAATATATTGAGAGATATCTCTAAATTTTTTCAAAATATCTTGATACATTTACAGATATCTCTAAATGATTTAAATATATCTTAAATACATTTAGAGATATCTTGAAATGCATTACAGATATCTTATTTTAAAGCATATTTCAAGATACTGTGTCTTCAAACCATTTTAAGACATCTCTACATTTTTTAAAGATATCTTGAAATATTTGAAGATATCTTAAAAAGGTTTAGAGATACAGTATCTCTAAACGATCCCCGCTGGGGATGGATATTTACAGATATCTCTAAATGATTTAAAAATATCTTGGGATGGATATTTACAGATATCTCTAAATGATTAAAAAATATAATAATAATATCTTGGGATGGATATTTATATATATTATATATAGTATATATATATATATATAGTATATTTATATTTACAGATATCTCCTGTGCCAGGGACAGGTTGGAGCCTGTCATCTAGTATTCTCTCCTCTGATACATCTAACAACATGTAATATATATATATAAATATAATAATAATATGTTAGCCTGTCATCTAATATTATTAATAATATTCTCTCCTCTGATACATAACAACATGCACTGAATAGGCACCAAAAGTTTGTTTAGGCTTTGACCCTGCATGATGCTCTCACACCCTGCACTTTCCAGTGTCCTGCGTATTTGCCTTGGATGTAAACACTAACCATTACGTGTCCACCCGCCCCAAACTATCTTGAGTTGAGCCAGTTCCTCACTTAAGGCTTATAATGGTGAGTCAGCATGGGAACGTTATGTAGGATGTGGGTTGATACAATAAAACGTTTTGTTTTGTTTTGTTTGAACACTGGCTGGCAGGTTGAAAGTATTAGGAGCGGTTGACCCAGGCACCAGGGTCTCTATAGCTATAGGTATGTCTCTAGACCGTACCTCACCCATGTCACCCCGTTACATGGCTTTGTCCTGTTTGTGGACGCCTCCGCTGAGAAAACAGACAGAGCCCTTTCTGGTGGTTCTGGGTGACTTCTACGTCACTCACACCCCAAACCCTGATGGTGTGTTCTCTGGTAGATCATTCAAAAATATTCATGAAAATTGCTTTAGTAATAAAGGGATACGTTCACAAGCCTGGTATTAGTCATCAGTTAACAAAAGAGGGGGTGTAATCGAGTACAAATCCACCATTTTGAAATGACGTCATTTCTCCACTCTACACATTATGTGATAAGAAATGACTCATTACAGTAAACCCTCTAGCATACATGGGCACCTGGTCCTCCAATATAAATGTGCATTATCTGCTGCCATCTTACAATTAAAGATCAGCAAAAAAATGAATAATCATTATATAAACCAGACAATGTTTTTATCAGGGATACAAAATACAGTTGGAGGCCACGTATACACACATCTCAACAAGAACAGAGTTCCACTGTTACCAGGAAAGCGCATGGGGTATTCTAAATGGGGGAATTGGGGTGTTTTGGGAAATGTCTGAGTACACGTGAGAACAATTCTTCCTCATAACAATGATGTGTTTTTGTTGGATGCTTTCATAATGCTTATCAGACTGTACAAATACATTCAAATATGTCATTCTTTAACGGTTATTCTGACAATACCTCCTCACTTCCTGGTGTTCTGGACTGATTCTCCTCTGAGTTTCACATTCTCATAATCTGAGGACTGGTCAGAGGAAACAGAATTAGGACATCACAAACCCTCTAGGACAATATCTCAGGACATAATATACCCCAGTCTAGGACAATATCTCAGGACATAATATACCCCAGTCTAGGACAATATCTCAGGACATAATATACCCCAGTCTAGGACAATATCTCAGGACATAATATACCCCAGTCTAGGACAATATCTCAGGACATAATATACCCCAGTCTAGGACAATATCTCAGGACATAATATACCCCAGTCTAGGACAATATCTCAGGACATAATATACCCCAGTCTAGGACAATATCTCAGGACATAATATACCCCAGTCTAGGACAATATCTCAGGACATAATATACCCCAGTCTAGGACAATTTCTCAGGACATAATATACCCCAGTCTAGGACAATATCTCAGGACATAATATACCCTCTAGGACAATATCTCAGGACATAATATACCCTCTAGGACAGTTCCTCAGAGGCTGATGGCCTGGCTTCATCTCAAATATATAACTCCTCCACTCCAGCCTGTACTTAGGGAACACTTGACGTTTAGGTTTGAATGTGGCCACTCACTGCTATTCACAGCCATACACACAGCTACAGTTCACATGGAGGGCTACAATCAGTCTTAAAATAAACACTTACTGCCAGCTTCTCAGTTGGAGGAGTCTCTCCAGAGGTTGTCTTTGATTTACAGTTCTAGATTAAAGAGAGAGAGAGAGAGAGGGGGGGGGGGGGGTAACAACATGGTTGGTGCCACTCTTTGATTACATATGTCCAGAAGTCAGAGAAGAAGAATGACTGGTGTTTGGCAGCAGTGTGAATAAAAGGACAACCAGCTGACATGATGCATCTGTGTCTGGCAAACTCACTGCCAAAGTGTCATAATCTGGGGAGAATGTGCGTCTGACCAAAGCTGTGTATATTTCCTCAGAACGTGGTCCTGCTGTCACTTCCACTGCTGCCCTCCTGCTGGGAAAGTTGAACTCGTTTCAACCCAATGAGAAGGCACTCATATTCAGTAGTATGTAAATGAGATGCACCAACATCATTTCTAATGGTTTATATGCTTCCTATGGGGATGGAGACAGGTAAGTAAACTAAGAGATGAGCTCACGTCTTCTGTATGTTACAGTAGAGGAGGACCAGCAGAACCGTAACAACCAGGAGAACTCCAGCCACCACCACAGGAACCCAGGGCAACGTATATTCACCTAGAACACAGGAATAAATACATGTTCACCCAGAACACAGTAATAAATATATGTTCACCTAAAACACAGTAATAAATATATATTCACCTAAAACACAGAGGAATACATATTCACCTAAAACACAGAGGAATACATATTCACCTAAACACAGGAATAAATACAAAATTCACCTAGAACACAGGAAAAATACATATTTACCAAAACAGAGGAATTCATACATATTCACTGTTGTGAATAGTTGTTCACCTCTAGATAGTAGTATACAACAACAGGGCAAAAAAGTTAAGTTGAAAAACAGTGATTTTTTTTTTTTTGTAATTCTAATTGAATAACAACAATTTTGAAAATGCTTATGCTGACCTTTGATTTGAACCAATTCAGATTTTACGGTTCCAAAAACATTCCTGGCCTCACAGTAGTATTGTCCTAAGTGCTCTGAGCCTGGGTTGTTTATGGTGTGGTTCTGCCCTGATGATAAGGGTGATGGTGGGTTCTCCTGGTACCAGGTATATTCAGCGTCTGGTTCTGAGTCACGGCTGCAGGTCAGCGTTACAGAGCCACCCTTCACTCCGTCCCCATGGAGCAATGCCTTGGTGTTCCTCTGTAAATCTTGAGAGAATTAATAATATTTAACCTTTACTATTTCGTAACAGTTCATATCTAAGAACATGCATTTGCAGGCATAAGTATAGCCTCTTAACATGATAAGTTAATATTTAAATGCAAAACACACATCCGACTGTGATGGTCACTCCTAAATTGTGGTCAGCCTCTTGGTTGTGTACAGAGCAGGAGTAGCTGCCAGAATCTGAGCGGACGGACGATTCAAGCAACAAGGAGTTAGGCGCCACGGGAAATTTTGCCCAAGGGGTCAAAGGCTGTTTGTCCTTGAACCAGGTGTAGATGGGGTTGTCACTCAGCGAACAGGAGCCACAGCTCAGCACTGGCCAGTCCCCTTCCTCAACCAGGGCAGAGTCCAGCTGCACCTCTAGATCTGGACACAACATTGTTAGTGTACTACACCTTTAGAATGGACACAACATTGTTAGTGTACTACACCTTTAGAATGGACACAACATTGTTAGTGTACTACACCTTTAGAATGGACACAACATTGTTAGTGTACTACACCTTTAGAATGGACACGGCATTGTTAGTGTACTACACCTTTAGAATGGACACAACATTGTTAGTGTACTACACCTTTAGAATGGACACAACATTGTTAGTGTACTACACCTTTAGAATGGACACAACATTGTTAGTGTACTACACCTTTAGAATGGACACAACATTGTTAGTGCACTACACCTTTAGAATGGACACAACATTGTTAGTGTACTACACCTTTAGAATGGACACAACATTGTTAGTGTACTACACCTTTAGAATGGAGACAACATTTTTAGTGTACTACACCTTTAGAATGGACATGGCATTGTCCACTATTTAAGTTGAGATTTGTTGACTATATATACACTCTATTTAACGTTACAAATAACAGTCGTAAAGTGTGCATTTATTCAGGGATTCACAATTTTCGACAGAAGTTTTACTCTTTGCTGTCCTGCTGTTTTTTTTTCAGGAAAGAAATGCAATAAATTAACTCTAGCATGAACTTACCCTAACCCTAAAGCATACAGGTAACCCTAACCCTAACCCTGACTCTTACCAGTAACCCTAACCCTAACACTTACCAGTAACGCTAACCCTAACCAGTAACCCTAACCCTAACACTTACCTGTAACCCTAACCCTAACACTTACTAGTAACCCTAACCCTAACCAGTAACCCTAACACTTACCAGTAACCCTAACCCTAACCAGTAACCCTAACCCTGACCCTAACACTTACCAGTAACCCTAACACTTACCAGTAACCCTAACCCTAACACTTACCAGTAACCCTGACCCTAACACTTACCAGTAACCCTAACCCTAACCAGTAACCCTAACCAGTAACCCTAACACTTACCAGTAACCCTAACCCTAACCAGTAACCCTAACCAGTAACCCTAACACTTACCAGTAACCCTAACCCTAAGCAGTAACCCTAACCCTAACACTTACCAGTAATCCTAACCCTAACACCTACAGGTAACCCTAACCCTAACCCTAACACTTACCAGTAACCCTAACCCTAACCAGTAACCCTAACCCTAACACTTACCAGTAACCCTAACCCTAACCAGTAACCCTAACCCTAACTCTAACACTTACCAGTAACCCTAACCCTAACCAGTAACCCTAACACTTACCAGTAACCCTAACCCTAACCAGTAACCCTAACCCTAACTCTAACACTTACCAGTAACCCTAACCCTAACCAGTAACCCTAACACTTACCAGTAACCCTAACCCCAACCAGTAACCCTAACACTTACCAGTAACCCTAACCCTAACCAGTAACCCTAACCCTAACACTTACCAGTAACCCTAACCCTAACCAGTAACCCTAACCCTAACTCTAACACTTACCAGTAACCCTAACCCTAACCAGTAACCCTAACACTTACCAGTAACCCTAACCCTAACCAGTAACCCTAACACTTACCAGTAACCCTAACCCTAACACTTACCAGTAACCGTAACCCTAACCCTAACCCTAACACTTACCAGTAACCCTAACCCCATCACTTACCAGTTACATTCAAGGTGACTCCTGGATGCGCTACCAAGTGGTGGGCGGTCGAGTTTATGTGGGTCATAAACATGAAGTTGTATGTGCCAGAATCGTTTAGCATCAAGTCTGTGATCTTTACTTTGCAGTTGTGATCGAAAAAGTACTGTACACGACCTTTGAACTGGGGATCAGCTGTCAGGTCCCTGGGTTTAAGGTAAGCTCCGTGATCTCTGAACCACAGGGAGCCAGTCACTTTGTGGCCAATGGGGGCTGTGTATTTGCAGCGCATGGTGACTGAGGAGCCCTTCAGTGAACAGAACTTACGCGGGGTGTAATTCACACTCCACGAGTCCGGAGTGACAGCTTCTGTAAAAAAAAAAAAAGGGAAGTGTGTGAGACAGAGAGAGAGAAAGAGAGGGAGGGGGAGGAAGTGAGAGAGAGAGAAAGAGAGAGAGGGGTAGAGAGAGAGAGAGAGAGAGAGAGAGAGAGAGAGAGAGAGAGAGAGAGAGAGAGAGAGAGGGAGGGGTAGAGAGAGAGAGAGAGGGTGGGGGGGGAGAGAGAGAGATAGAAAGAGAAGCAGGGGTAGAGAGAGAGAGAGAGAGAGAAAGAGAGAGAGAGAGAAAGAGAGGGAGGGGTAGAGAGAGAGAGAGAGAGAGAGAGAGAGAGAGAGAGAAAGAGAGGGAGGGGTAGAGAGAGAGAGAGAGAGGGGGGAGGGGGAGGGAGAGAGAGAGAGAGAGAGAGAGAGAGACAGAGAGAGAGAAATCTTCTAACATCCTACAAAGCAAGTTGAGCAAGAGGCTTTGCTTGTTCAGTTGTTAGCGGGAAGTTTCTTAACTTCTTGTATTCCCGCTTTCCCTGAAATACCATAAATACAGTACAGAACAACTAAAAATAACATGTAAAAAGAACCTGTAAGATTGAAGTTTTCTTACTTATAGTTAGGAATTGCAAACCTATCAGCAGCCAACAGCCAGTTTGCAGGGTTTGGGCCTTTCACCCTGCAGACACAGATGAAGGGCCAGGAACACAGTGTATCATTCATACATGAACATTTCATTACTGTCAAAGACTAGACATTTTATATGATTATTGGACATAAAACAAAGTAAACAGTTTAACACTAAACACAAATACAATCTTAAACGCTCAACTGTCACTTTTCCCCCTAATTCTGGTGTCAACTTAAAGTTAGACAGTCAATTGATTTACCCAGCAGTAAATAAATAAATGTTTGTCAAACGTTTAACTTTAAACAAAACATTTCACAAGGAAACATGTCCCAGTGGGCAGCTTTAATACTTTCCTTGAAACACAATACCTCCACATTTAAACCAAAATAGTCAGTAGCGTTGAACTCTTACCATATTTAAACTGTGTTCTTGTCTGACCCAGCACACCACAAATAACACAGTGACTTCCTTATCTAGTATTTTGTTTCGTTCTCAACGCTGAAGTGGCAAAATGTATCATCGGAGGTTTTTTTCTGTCATCTAACTATATAGATGGAAGAACATAAAAAAAGTCTTCATTTTAAGATTCATATCTCTTTTAAACTGTATTTTTGACAAAAGAGCTAAATAATAGTCTTTTTTGTATATTGTCCCTATTTGAAGTAATGTATTCATGGAGCCTGGTATGAGATGGGGCCTGTCATATTCTGGGGCTCATAATAATGTTGTGTTAGAGTGGATGAACTGTTTTGTTTTGGATTAAAAAAAGAAACTTAGACTTTTAAAGTGTTCGAAAAATCATGGATTTAGTCTAGATTAGGTGACCTTTGGCTAAGAGTGAAATATATAAATCTGTGACAGGGAGTTGTTATTGGCTGTCCAAAGCACAGAGAAGAGGGTTGGGAGTTAACAAAGGCATCATGACCGCACTATACCATTAATCCAGGAACAAACAAGAGTGACTAATTCAAAACGTCTTATATGAGCAACACACTGTAGAGTGTGTCTTATCAACAATAGATAACAAACCAAACCATTTAAGAAAGGATGTATTGGTAGTCATGACAACCCAGACACTTCTGATAAGGTGCAGCCATTGGCTCTTATAAAGGGGGTTATAAGTCAGGAGACATTCCAAGGTGATTACTTAAATTGTTCCCCATTTCGCTGTGTGTTTGCCCCATGCCACCCAAATCAGCCTTGCCTGTTGATCTACGGATTCATTGCTTCGTTGTGCGCTGGACTCATTCAAAAGCAAACATCCACTTTGCCTAACCCCCGCCCAACAAAGCATATAGACTTTATATTGATCACTGGAGAGTTTTAATGGTTAACAGGCATTTGCAGTATAAATCACTTTCATTAATGGTAATGAGGAACATTAAGGGTTCTTATGACATCTGGTGCCCCCTCCCATTTCAGCTTACACATAAATGCCAGGGGAACAGTTCAGATCAGAAAATTGAACCAAACTTGGTAAGTCAGTGCTCTAGTTTTTTTAGGTTTATAATAGACTGAATCAAACCCCTAAAAGTAACTAGCGTCTACTTGTCGTATGAACAACAAGATAATGGGATCATTTGATTTTTATTTTTTTACACTGTATTTTAATGAAGAGTAAATTAAGTGTTTCTTAACAGACTAGCTGGCGTTCCAAGTTCCCTATCTGGTGAGAATGAGGATAATTCTACTGGTTCCTCTCTTCATACTGGCTGCAGCAGGACACACTTCAGGTGGGGAAAGACAGGATCTCACTTTGAGGCCTCACTTTAGCTGCATTAATACTGTGGGATCTGATCATTAATTACTTTCCATTATGATCATTTTCACCATAATAAAACATATCCAAATAGATACCCTAACCTTTTTGTCCCTAACGTGTGGTTTAAATCTTTGTAATTAATTGAATTTGTATTACTTAATTATTAGATGAGAGGGCAGAAAATTCTTAAATAGGAAGTTACTTATAATCCACAATCCTCATCTTAAGTCATTTGTATTACTCAATTGTTAGATTAGACTAGAGATTAGAGATTAGATTATAGATTAGATTAGAGATTGTTAGATTAGACCACAACAAAGGCTTAACCTAACTGTAGATTTAGACAAGACTACATGGCGTGTGTTTGAATGGAAGCATTGGAAAATAGGTTGGAATGGTGAAAGCTTTACTTATTAAGTAACAGTAATGAAAGGATACCAAAATGAGTCATGGATTTTTTTTATTAATTTACAATATTTTTAATCAACAACGAGTCATGGATTTTTTTTTATTAATTTACAATATTTTTAATCAGAATCAATTAGTACTAATAATACAACCTTGTTTTCAATTGATGAAAAAAAACGGCCATTTAAAACAAATATTTTACTACATATTTTGACGGTTAGCTAAATATCACTATAAAAGCAGGCTTACTGAAGCACAGAAATCTTAACAGCTACGGGCCTTCTTTACCAAGCCTGGTCCTATGTTCCAAACTCAGATTGGATGGGTGCTAGGTTTAAGGACAAAATGTATTGAATTTATGTCAAGTTATTTTCCATAAATGTTCATTTTTCCAAAATCATGTAAAGCCACTATGTTTGTCAAACCCAATCAGTAAAGTTGAGGACCAAGAACTTTGAAGTTCTAAACTGGCTATGTTTCTTTATTTAAATTGAGCTTCATACTAAACAACTAATAAATTAGGCTGAGTGAAAACTAAACAACTAGACCATTTTGGGGGGATTAAATAAACTTTCAAGAAAGACATTTACAGAGCAATTAGTTTTGTGTTTTTTCTTTTGTCAAACTACAGGTTCTATCTCATCAGTTCCTTGTTCATTGAAACAAATCCCTGGTCAATTTTCACTTCAAGTTTCATCAGTCAGTTTTTTTATCAATGATGTGTTGTTATCTAATTTGACAAAATGCTGTGCTGTGTTACTGTTATTATTTATTCCAACTCCTTCAGTGTATAGTAAAAGACAAATAAATATGTACTAACTACAGACCCTGGAACAGATTTAAAGAGGTTTCTCATCTCAATTGCCCTGCAGGTCTGATCATCACCAGCTGTGATGCCTGTCATGAACATGCCAGCTGTCGCACCTCTCCTGATTCAGAAAGCTTGACTTCCTCCTTCCTCTCCCTCACCTGCGTCTGTAACGACGGCTTCTATGGCGACGGACTCACCTGCTCTCCAGGCCCCTTAGCCCCCTCAGGGGTTAAAAACATCCCTCGTGTTGCTAGGCGACGCAGGCGTGGCACCGTTCCTATTTTCAACAACAACCTCGCCCACGTGCTCTTCAACTGTGGCTTCTCCACATGTCCTGACGGCCAGGACTGTCTGAACACTCGAGGTGGCAGTCAGCAGTGTGCTGACCCCTGCTCCAACTACCGAGTGTTGGACGACGCCTGGCGTTCCACCAGCTACAGCTCCAGAGATTTGCACTGCGACCGCAATGTGGCGTGGGAGGGCTGGTACCGTCTGATGATTAACGGCACCAGTGCCTCCATGCCATACCAGTGCGTGGACCAGTACATGTGTGGCACCCAGGCTGCCATGTGGCTGGCCTTCCCCCCTCCTGAGCCAATTGACAAGGTAAGATGAGGAGAGTAGGAAGAGATTGAAGCCTATTTTACACCACGGTGCTAAGTGGAGCTAACAGGACCCAGACTGCTGTGTTTATTCATCTCATTACATTTCACCAACAAAACCTTACTTGGTTGTGTGCTATTGGTGTCATGTTCATTTGGCTGTATTTAGCTTGCCCTGGCTCAGTTGTAGAAACTAATAGTCTTTCATTTCATGTTGGTGTACAGCCCGCTGTGGTACTTTGGTATATGAACATGATCTATAAAATTGTATGTGTTGTGTCTAACAATGTCTTTTGGTTTTCAGATCGTTCAGAGCACCGTGTGTGCCAGTTTCCGGGGGTCCTGTTGTTGGGCTCAGTCTAACCCAATCCACGTGAAAGCCTGTCCTGGAAACTATTACGTCTACAAGTTTGTCATGCCCCCTGGCTGCTACTTTGCTTACTGCGCAGGTAAGGACAAAAGGGTTCTAATTGTTTTTGTTAAGGTTGGAAAAAATATTTTCATATTATCAGTAACTGTTCTACTTTGGAATCCAAAGTAGTAAACAAGTTTTTTTTTTATCATGTTTTCTTAAAATAAAATCATGACCATCATCTGCAGCTGTGGACGCAAAAGCACCCGAGCAAACTACAACCACCAAAGCACCAGAGAAAACTACAACTACCATAGCACCAGAGCTGACCACCACAACTACAAAAGCACCAGAGAAAACTACAACTACCAAAGCACCAGAGAAAACCACAACTACAAAAGCACCAGAGAAAACCACAACTACAAAAGCACCAGAGAAAACTACAACTACCAAAGCACCAGAGAAAACTACAATTACCAAAGCACCAGAGCCGACCACCACAACCGCCAAAGCACCAGAGCCAACCACCACAACTACAAAAGCACCAGAGAAAACTACAACTACCAAAGCACCAGAGCCAACAACAACCACAACCCCGAAGAGCTCCACTACGGCTAAAGCCATGTGTGCCGCCTGTAAGCTGGGCGAGATCTGTGTTAGCCAGAATGGAATCACCTGGAAGTGTGAAAAGCCAGGTAATAGCTGCAGTAGTCCTTAGTAACACTGTGATTGGTTACTTCAATTTGATAGACAGTAGCTTTATCTTTAATGGCATGTGTTTTGTTTCATGCTGGTAAATATACTACCCTCTGTCTTTTCTGTCTCATTGACTGGCTGTAATAACCCCCTTCTCCACCCGGCCTCAGATCACCCGGCTCTACCTGAACCTGTGCTGCGCTGTGGAGAGAGTGTCATGGAGGTGGGCCTCCAGGTGGCTAAACTACAAGCCATTGGCCTGGATGCATTCAGCGCTCACCTGTCCGACCCGCGTTGCCATGACCACGCAGAAATAAATAGCACAGTGTGGTACAGAGTGGAGCGCACTGAGGCCACCTGTGGAAACACACTGAAGGTGAGGGACTGGACCGGTGTCTGATCAAAGTGCTAGGAGTTTTTGTTTCTCCTTTTTAAAACCCCTCTCTCCTCTCCCACCTTCAGACCAACGGCACCCATGCCTTGTACTCCAACAGTTTGTTTGTGTACCCGGTACTCAACGTGTCCTTTGTCCAACCCCTGAGTGTGCCGTTCACCTGTGCCTATCCTCTGGATGGACATAGCAGCTTAAACATCGCAGTCCGACCTTACCTGCCGTGAGTTTAATGGGGTTGGGGAAATGAACGTCATTAGTAATATTGTAATATGCTAATGTGTCAATCCTGCTACGCCATGAATTTACTCATGATTAATTAAAGCCTGTTGAGAACCAATTCTCAGAGTCTAACGGTAAACCTTTCATCAATCTGGATCTGTTGGCAGTGTTGACAATGCAGCCGTAGGGATGGGGACCGCAGTCCGAGCCACCATGTCTCTCTTCCAGAACGCCAACTACACAGACCCTTACCCAGCTGGCCCAATCACAAAGGATGTGGGCTCTGTCCTGTATGTGGGGGTTTCCATAGATGAACCGGAGAGCAAACGTTTTGTGGTTGTTCTGGAAGAATGTTACGCCTCTCACTCTTCCAGTCCAGAGGATTTAATGCGGTACTACCTAATTCAAAGAAGGTGTGTGGTTATTTTATTTTGTATAAATAATCATGGAAGTATGTGCATAGGGATATATTATCACTTTGGCTGTTGGTTTGTTTGTAATCTTATTAATATTTGTTGTTCATATCTCATATCCATCTCGTCCCCAAGGTGTCCGACTGAGGAGCGTTTTGTGAAGCTGAATGAGAGCGGCTCGTCCCTCCAGGCTCGATTCTCTGCCCTGCTGTTCCTGTATCAGGGAGACTACCAGGACGTCTTCCTGCACTGCAGCCTCAGCCTGTGTGACCAGAGGAGTTCCTCCTGCTCTCCTGTGAGTGCTACATGAGTGCAATTTGAACCCACTGTTGTCAGCTGGTTTTAGATCCTCCAACTGTGTACTCTATCTTGATACGCTGAGTCACGGCTTTAGGTTCTGACTCTGTCCTGATATGCTGAGTCACGATTTTAGATTCTAACTCAGTCCTGATACGTATGCTGAGTCACGGTTTTAGATTCTGACTCTGTTTTCTATAACGAGTCATGGTTTTATTTCCCCCTAAGGCGTGTGGGTCCAAGATGAGAAAGCGCTCTGTGGAACCCAGCATAGTGCTGCAGTCTGTCACCGTCGGACCTATAAAATGTAAGTCGCTCTAATCCTGTCTTGCAAAAACAGTAGTTTCATCTGGTGTTTAAAATACATACATCAAACTAAACTGTCAAGTTGTGTATACTTACTGAACTTTTGTTTGTTTTTGAATTTCAGGGGCTTAAGAGTTTGGAGTGTGCTATTTGTTTTCCGAGACAGCAATAATCAATTCACTTTTGACACTGGTGCCAAATATGATTTATTTCATATTTAATTTTGGAAAACCCAAAGGCAATCTTTGTTTTTAATAATAATAATAATACATTGAATTGATATAGCGTTTTTCAGACCCCCAAAGCACTTTACAATTGAGGACATGCTGTTGTGATTCCTATTCCTAAACTGTTTGGACTCTGAGAACGATTGGGGGCCAACCAGATTGTATCTTTGAACCAAGACAGCAAATTTCCACAAATCAACAATTACATCCTTTATTATGCATTAGCAGATAATTATGTATGGATCACCTTCAACTACCAGTATGTATATTTATATGTAATATGTATTTATGTTAATAAAATAAAATGTATATTTTGCATTCACTTTAGGAAATTAAATACTGGCATTATTCATATTAATAGAATTATTCAGTGAGTGTGAGTGTGAGTGTGTGAATGAGTGAGTGAGTATGAGTGTGAGTGAGTGAGTGAGTGAGTGAGTGTGAGTGAGTGAGTGAGTAAGTGAGTGAGTGAATGAGTGAGTGAGTGTGAGTGTGAGTGTGAGTGTGTGAGTGAGTGAGTGAGTGAGTGAGAGTGAGTGTGTGAGTGTGTGTGTGTGAGAGTGAGTGAGTGTGGGTGTGAGTGTGAGTGTGTGAATGAGTGAGTGAGTGTGTGAGTGAGTGAGTGAATGAGTGAGTGAGTGTGAGTGAGTGTGAGTGTGAGTGTGAGTGTGTGAATGAGTGAGTGAGTGTGAGTATGAGTGAGTGAGTGAGTGACTGTGTGAGTGTGAGTGTGAGTGTGAGTGAGTCACAAAGAGCACACAATACATTCACATCCTGGTAGTCTCCCTGATACAGGACTGACAGGAGAGCAGGAGGATACAGCAATACACCCCAAACAGAACAATACTTGTCAACACTGTATTTGCATAACCTAAGACTCACAGGAGAGCAGGAGGAACTCCTCTGGTCACACAGGCTGAGGCTGCAGTGCAGGAAGACGTCCTGGTAGTCACCCTGATACAGGAACAGCAGGGCAGAGAATCGAGCCTGGAGGGAGGAGCCGCTCTCATCCACTGTCACCTGGCGAAGGTCACTAGGACATCTAGTGGTGGGATAGAGCCATGGCAGCTTCACAACACACAACACACTGAACATGAATATACATGTGCTAATACTTAACCCTCAAATCCCACACTTACCTGTTCTCAATGAGGTGGTGAGGGGGCTGAGCCCCAGGGCTCTTCTTTACCACTTAGGTCAGCAGCAGATGATGTCCCGTTGTAAGCAGGGGTTCTGAGGGGCTGTCGAGAAGAGCTGGATGGAGAATAGGAAACAGAGTGAGAAAGAGAATACAAAATAGAGAATGTAAGTGCAATACTGAATTATGAATGATAGAACTAAACCAAAAACAAGCCTGAGTTGGACTACAGCGAAAATAAAGGATGTGAGAGTAAGGTATCACAACTACACTGAACCTCAAATGAGGGCCTTGGTTGTCAAGGTAACCTTTTTGTAATTCCCGCCCTGTTGCAGCTGAAAAACAGCATCAGCACACACCACGATGATGTCATCATTGAGTGCCACATTCTTCAGGTCGAGAACAGGAGCAGCAGAGGCACCACGATGATGTCATCATTGAGTGCCACATTTTTCAGGTTGAGAACAGCAGGGCTGTGAAAGATAATGCTGTTTTTATTACGCCAAACATTTAGTATTTATTAAATAATTTATAGCTATAATGATAGATAACAGGGTTGACGTTTACTTGACTGAAGAAGTTGAGGAGATGCTGGGTAATGGAGTTCACATTTTATAGAATTTGTCCATTCATTGAAGGAGGATCTTGAAGGTAAATTATTAAATGGTTCAAAGTATATCTTCTGTTGCCAACTGTCAAGTTTTTAGCCATGTGTTTTCTCAAGGAGACTGTATATTTATCTTCAAGAGTTGCCAATCAATTCCTCAAATAGTCAAGTGCTGGAGTTGGAACCTTGAAAAGGTGAAAGCCCCAGACCCTCCTGTCCCTTTTCAATCAGCCCTACCTCAGATGACAGGTTCTTTGTTTAAATCAAATCTATTTAGCTCATCAATCAGCCCTACCTCAGACGACAGGTTCTTTGTTTAAATCAAATCTATTTAGCTCATCAATCAGCCCTACCTCAGATGACAGGTTCTTTGTTTAAATCAAATCTATTTAGCCCATCAATCAGCCCTACCTCAGATGACAGGTTCTTTGTTTAAATCAAATCTATTTAGCTCATCAATCAGCCCTACCTCAGATGACAGGTTCTTTATGCATTGACAAGACAGTGTTCTTATCAGTAGTACTGATTCTAAAAAGGATCTATGGTTATGTAATTACAATAGTCAATACTCAATGTATGTTTCATTATGATGTAAGGAACATGCCATGATTTTGGACAAAGACCCTGTACTTATTTTCCCCTCTCATCTCTTTGACTTGTGGTTTTTGCAATTTCTGAAGAGCACATTTAGTACAACCTCACTTGTGGAGTAGATTTACAAAGACTTTAACACTGGTCAAAATATCCATATTTGTCTTCGTTTGAAAAGCTTATCAGAACACATATTGGACGATCATAAATTAAATATGGTCCACGTGTGAAATAAATTGTAGCAGCGACTCCACAGGGATAGCCAGAATATAGCCTTATAGATCCTCATTTCATGCTCTACTGCCTTTGAATAAAATAGTGATTCAAAACAAAGTTACTTTGGAAACATTTGTATGAATAGAGTATTATTGGCTAATAATTATTATTTGAAATAACTTTTTAGTGCTTTTTTAATATTGTTTTATAGATGTATGTGATCATACAATATAAGGATGCATTTGTATTCATATAATGAGCTGTCTCTGGAAAACATATCATGCTTTTAAATGAAGCATCACCACTTGTCATCAACTCTCACCTCTTCACCTGGTGCTTTTTACAAATATCAGAGAGAACATTTAGTGCAACCTCTCCTACGTACGTAATGTAGTCCTGCAAATCTAGCACTGCAAAAGCTAACAGGTTTATACTGTATTATGGTTTCTCTATTTAAATACCTTTATGAAACTATATTAACTTTGAAGTGTTTTTTTGTTTAAACATTGTTTCATGGACTTATTTGATTTAAATATGCACATCCTAATATGAATGTGTTATTATTGCAGTTAGAAGCCTTTTGTAAATTGGTTTGGAAAGATTTCATCATGAAAACAAGCATTATTATTACTATCAGCCAGCTCTAAGGAGAAAGGACCCCTCGTTCTTCTTCTGTGGTATGTGCATATTGACTAAGGGTTCAGTGGTTTATTCTTAAACTGTCAGTTTTTGTACATTTTAAAATATGATTCGTTTTCTTAGTTTTCAATTAGTAACTCAGGTACACAATTGCAAACGTCATAAATTCACACTGTTACATAATATACTTTGCCCACCCCCTCTAACTTGTATAAATGGAAGGGTAGCATGTGGAATGGAATTCACTCAACTTGCCGACAGAAAGGGATCAGGTAACTTGTCTCTGTTCACGACATAGAACTTTCAGAAAACGTCTACATCTGGAGAATTTTAAAGTAATTAACGTCTTCATCTGTAACATTTTGAAGTATTTAACATCTCCACCTGTAGTATTTTAAAGTATTTTACGTTTTCATCTGTAGTATTTTAAAGTATTTAACGTCTACATCTGTAGTATTTTAAAGTATTTAACATCTTCATCTGTGGTATTTTAAAGTTTAACGTCTTCATCTGTAGTATTTTAAAGTATTAAACGTCTTCATCTGTAGTATTTTAAAGTATTTAACGTCTTCATCTGTAGTATTTTAAAGTATTGAACGTCTTCATCGGTAGTATTTTAAAGTATTTAACATCTTCATCTGTAGTATTTTAAAGTATTGAACGTCTTCATCTGTAGTATTTTAAAGTATTGAACGTCTTCATCTGTAGTATTTTAAAGTTTAACGTCTTCATCTGTAGTATTTTAAAGTATTGAACGTCTTCATCTGTAGTATTTTAAAGTATTGAACGTCTTCATCGGTAGTATTTTAAAGTATTGAACGTCTTTGTTTCCCCAGGCTTTTGACTGATTGGAACAATGAAGAACACAAAGATGACATCAGCTGCTCTCCTGCTGTTCCTATTGGCCCATTCCATTACAGGAGAGGACATCTCAGGTAAGCTAAATGTGGTGGTAGGCTAGAAGATATCACAGTGCAGGTTGATGGGCCGTGTGGCATGAATCAGAGAATACTCAATGAATGGACAGAAAATGACATTTGCCACCTTAGAAAAATGGTAATGAAACATTGTTACTTCAATTATGATTAATTAAGACGTGTTGTATATTGCATATTGTTTTCATAATGGTAATGAAACATTTATCCTTATGATTCATAAAGACGTGTTGTATATTGCATATTGTTTTGTTCAGGAGCAGAAGAGGTCACATTGGAGCCTGCCTCTCGTACCTCAATGTTCAGGTGTGGGCACAAGTACTGTCCATCTGGCCAGGACTGTCTCACAGTGGACAGGTCTAAGCAGTGTGTCGACCCCTGCGACCACTACAGCGTGCTGGATGACCCCAGGCGCTCTGTCACCTTCAGAAAAGACCCAGACAACCAGCTCAACGACCGCTCTGCAAAGTGGGACGGCTGGTACCGTCTGCAATTGAACGGCGTCAATGCCAGGATGCCAGGCACCTGTGTGAGCGAGGACATGTGTGGCACCTCGTACCCACTGTGGCTCAGCAGCACACACCCTCGTCCTGGGGAGGGGATCATCCGCTCCAATGTCTGTGGAGCTGGGAAGGGAAGCTGCTGTCGATACAACTCAAATGAGATCCATGTCAAAGGCTGCACTGGAGGCTTTTACATCTACAAGTTTGTAGCCCCTAAAATGTCCCAAGCTGCATATTGTGCAGGTATAGTGCAATAATGTCAACTTTAAAATTCCACAAAGCCTTTGACTTTTTTGTGGGAAGGAAAATGCGAAAAAGTTTGAATTTAGTTGTGCACAGCATAATGTTATTTCCAATATCAGTCTAGTACAGATAAAACACGTAAAAAAAATTCAGGTGTTGTTATTAATATCCAAGATTTATGTATTATATCAATCTCCCTCAACAGCTGTGTCAGAGCTCCCTCCTACAACAACTCCCAAACCAACAACTACAACTACAACTCCCAAACCAACAACTACAACTACAACTCCCAAACCAACAACTACAACTACAACTCCCGAACCAACAACTACAACTACAACTCCTGAACCAACAACTACAACTACAACTCCCGAACCAACAACTACAACTACAACCCCTGAGCCAACAACTACAACTACAACCCCTGAACCAACAACTACAACTACAACCCCTGAACCAACAACTACAACTCCCAAACCAACAACTACAACTACAACCCCTGAACCAACAACTACAACTCCCAAACCAACCACGCCTCCACCAGCTCCACCTATGTCTCCTCAGCTGGTCTGTGGGCGTGACATTATGCATATTGGTCTTCCAAGTTCTGAGTTGGCAGCCGCTGGTCTGAACGCCTCCTCTGCCCACCTAGCCGACCGTTTGTGCTCTGTAGACGGAGAACAAGAGGGGATAGTCTGGTACTTGGTGGACCGTAAAGAGGGCAGCTGCGGAAATACTCTAAAAGTAAAAGAGTCATCTTTTTTAATATATTACCTTACACTTTCTTGTTGTTTGTTAATTCCTTCACATATTTGCGTCTGAACAGATACAGCTGTCTTTGAGTTCACGCAGTCTTGAATTTAACTCTGTTTTTATCATTGTTTTTACAGACTAATGGCTCTCATGCCATTTTTTCAAACAACATATTTGTTTACCCACTGGCCGTGGTTCCTGGCTCTCTGCAGCAACCAATCAGAATTCCCCTCTCCTGTGTTTATCCAATGGACACAGAGACCAGCCTGAATGTTGCTATCAAACCCAACCTGGCGTGAGTGGCCAAAACAATACTGTCACTCAACATATCTCAATTAATATTACCACCCCCAAAAATAAAATAAGTTTGTGACTTTATCAAATTTGTACATATGTGTATATTTTTCTACCGACTCTGTTTACAGAATGCAGGGAGCAGGAATTGTAAGCAGAGGTTCCAAGGCCCCTGCCTCCATGTTTCTGTTCCATAACTCCAACTACACAGAGCCTTACCCAGAGGGCCGTGCTGTACTCCCTCTAGGCTCCACCCTGTATGTGGGCGTGACCGTAGAGGAGACAGAGACAGAGCGCTTTGCGGTGGTTCTGGACGACTGCTACGTCACGCACACCCCCAACCCTGAGGACCTCATGAGATACCACCTCATTGAGAACAGGTAAGTGTGGGATTTGAGGGTTAAGTATTAGCACATGTATATTCATGTTCAGTGTGTTGTGAAGCTGCCATGGCTCTATCCCACCACTAGATGTCCTAGTGACCTTCGCCAGGTGACAGTGGATGAGAGCGGCTCGTCCCTCCAGGCTCGATTCTCTGCCCTGCTGTTCCTGTATCAGGGAGACTACCAGGACATCTTCCTCCACTGCAGCCTCAGCCTATGTGACCAGAGGAGTTCCTCCTGCTCTCCTGTGAGTCCTCAACTTCATCTCCTCCATCTCTGCACTCCCCCCCAGCTTCATTTCTCCCACTACACCCCAAAATAACGTTGTTCTGTTCCCATATTTATGTAAAGGTATATGCCATTCTAAAGCTTACAATTCCCAACGTAATTGATTCAGATCACTAAGTTAACATTCTCAAACCTAGGGGGGGGCAATCGTATTTCATGGGTGGGGGGCGGTGCTAGCCCGTGCCACCCCCTTGGACACGCCCCTGTCTATAGCTCCCTTTGTGTTTACTCTGTGCTGACTGAGGGCTCTTTTTTCTTCCTTGTCCACAGATGTGTTTCAGCAGGAGACGTCGCTCTGTTTCCCAGACCACTCCCCTCAAGCCCCTCACCATTGGCCCAATCACCTGTAAGTATGCGCAAAGTAGCCAATCAAAGCCAGGCACCAAAGTGTTTATGATGTCACAATATCCTAGGGAAAGACAGATTATGTCCTAGAGATAAAACACATAGATGGCGGTCTATCTCTGGATTATGTACGATATGCACTGTTTTTATATCGTTCTTACTGTACAGGTGTGAGTGCTTGTGAGTCAAATTTGCATTAATTCTGTATTATTCTGAAATCATATATCATCATCTTGTTAAACCACAAAGTGTACATCTGAGTTAACAGCTGATTGTTCTTCATTCTACAGGGAACTAGAATCTGGGACAGATTTCAACAGAGATAGAAAGGCTGCAGGCACAAGTGCCCATGATAAAAGCAGAATGTACTCTAATGTCAACGAAGTCGCAGACAAAGGATTTTGTTCTGACTCCAGCTTTTACATTTCTGTTCTAATATGCATACTTCTATAATTCGAAATAAACAACAAACAAAGAAAATGCTTTGCTGGGTGAAACTTTTTAGAAAAGATGTACGTCTTCTATATTTTATGACCCGGGTATGAATTCATGATAAGCAGGGCGCTAGACCAATTTTGACACAGCAGGTTTCTTTTTCCCCAACAGAGGGGGTGTTTGAGCCTTTTCATCGAATGCAAACATTTCATGATGTAATAGTAATGCCCACACTTTACAGAAACAGAAAAAAGGCAGCTCATAAATGCAACTTTTTAGCAACAGCATATTCATGGTACAACAGAGTTTGCATGGACTGGCACTCTGTTTTCCTCATTCTTTGTTTCCTTCTCTCTCTCTCTCTCACTCTCTGTATCTCTCTCTCTCTCTCTCTCTCTCTCTCTCTCCCTCTCTGTCTCTCTGTCTCTGTCTCTCTCTCTCTCTCTCTCTCTCTCTCTCTCGCTCTCTCTCTCTCTCTCTCTCTCTCTCTCTCTCTCTCTCTCTGTTAAGTAACTTGCCTAGCCACGTGAGGCAGTGCCACGGATGTAGAAGTTACGAAACGCAGTTTTGTGCATCCAGGGGAGAGTGGGTGCACCAGTCCATTATTTCTGGATGTATTTATTCCCCAGCACCACTAATTGTGGGTGTAGGGTAGAGCCACCACTCCTCCTACAGCCTGCAATTACAGAACGCAAGGAAAGAAGATGTACATTGAAGACGAATGACAATTTCAAGAAATGGTGTGTCTGTGTGTGTGTGTGTGTGTGTGTGTGTGTGTGTGTGTCTGTATGTGTGTGTGTGTGTGTGTGTATGTTTGTGTCTGTATGTGTCTGTGTGTGTGTTTGTGTGTGTGTGTGTGTGTGTGTGTGAGTGTGTGTGTGTGTGAGAGAGACAGAGCGTCCCAGTCTATATACAGGCCTTGCATAATGTGTGTTGGTTGTGTATGCGTGGGGAACATGTGAGGGGTTCGTTCAGTACAGGGTGATGGGGTCAAAGGTCACCGGTCCCTGCAGGAGTCTGGGAGATCTACAATGCTTCATCATTGGGTACCATTGTTTTTTTTCAGTACGATTTAGTTTAGATTGTTTGATTTTATTCGATTTGGGTAAATAGAATCCTGCATCCTCCTCATCAGCCTTTTGTGGACTTATTACACTTTAATATAATTCTAGGGAATAATATAATAAGTAATTGATCAGTGAACGGTGTCTTCAGTCCTTTAAAGAGGAACAGCGGGACATTATGAAAGAACCTTTACATAAAGCCCAACAGAAAAGGGCGGGGTGGTGAGAGTGACAGGAAGAAGGAGTGACTGAGTCAGTGAGAGGAGGAGGAGGAGGAGGAGAAGGAGAAAGGGAGAGGAGGAGACAGAGAAAAGGAGAGGAGAGGAGGAGGAGACAGAGAAAAGGAGAAAAGCAGGAACAGGACTCACTGAGTTTCTTTTCCTCGGGCACTTACCTTCTTTCTCAGTGAGGAAGGACTTTTGACTGCTGACTGACTTTTGACGGACAGGTGAGTTCCATTTGATTCAATCTTTCTACTCGGTCTTTGTCTTTACACCCTTACTATCTTACCTGCTCTAAAGCACCTTATACAAGTGATACAGCATTGCTGTGTATATTTCTACATTTTATTCATCCATATACCTATCTTGTCTGAGGTCTCTATCTTGATTTATAGCAGAAATTGGGAATTATTGGTAATTACTTTTTCACTACTCAGGTTCCTCCCTTTATCTTTTTTCTTTTTTTCCTCATGAATTACCTGATCTCATTTTGATTTCCTTCACGCTGTTGTGGATTAACACAAAAAATGGAGATTGTACAGCACCATCAAAACCACTCCGTGGTAGTTCATGTATTTTCCCAGTGTGAGAGCTGCTTCTTGTTTGATTCAGCTGTTTGTGTGTCTGTGGAGACCAGAGGTTTCTGTGGCTGGAGAGGACACTTATAGCCGTGGTCATTTTAACTCTGGTCAAGACTCAAAGTTGTACCCTGGAGTCTGTGTTTTGTCCTGGTCAACTTAGGTTTAATATACTCTCTTTTTCCTGGAGAAGTTCATACTATTTATTTTGTATTTACATTTGGATACAGTTTTAGAGTTGTGTTTAACCTTGGTTTGCTAAGTGTTTTTCCTCACTCTGAAATGTGAGTTGTTTTCCATTCCATTTATTCTTTTCTCTAGACTAGGCTTTCCAGTTTTATGATTGGTTGGAATTTCTGCAATAAGTCCCATTTGTAGCAGAAAATGTGACACCCACTCAAAAAAGGATTTTGAGATCGCTTTATTTACTAGCACAAGCAGTATTCCGACTTTTAGTCTGTTGCCTTGTAGTGTTTTGTACATTTCAGAAATACAAAATAAGAAGGGTTGCTGTTTGTTTCATTGGAAACGATGCGTGGTGTGAGTTCTGCTCTCTCATCCCTCCCTGTGGCGTTCATCTTCTCTTTCCCTTCTTTAATAATAATAATAATAATAATAATAATAATAATAATAATAATAATTCATTTCAGAGCTTTGTTATGAAAGCTTTGATCCGTGGACTCCAGCCGGACTCAATCCCCTTTCATCAAATCACATCTTTCCCTCCCTTCTCTGTGTCCCCTCCCCCCACTTCCTGTGCACTCAGGATGCTGTGGATGACCTCCCTGCACCCCCCCCTCCCCCTCCTCCTCCTCCTCCTCCTCCTCCTCTCCCCCTGTCCGGTGCCTGCTGCGCCGGGTTCGTCCGAGCTGCGTGTGCGCCTGGCAGGGTCCGGGAGGCGTGGCGCCAACGAGGGCAGGGTGGAGGTGCTGAAGGACGGCGCCTGGGGCACGGTTTGTGATGACGACGTGGACATCAAAGTGGCCGGCGTGGTGTGTCGCCAGCTGGGCTTCACACACAGCCTGACCTGGGCACACAGCGCCAAGTTTGGAGAAGGCCAAGGTAACGCTTAGGACAACTGCTCTACTACATACGACAGGCAGGACAGAACCAAACCAACTAGATACCACAGGCAGGACAGAACCAAATCAACTAGATACCACAGGCAGGACAGAACCAAACCAACTAGATACCACAGGCAGGACAGAACCAAACCAACTAGATACCACAGGCAGGACAGAACCAAACCAACTAGATACCACAGGCAGGACAGAACCAAACCAACTAGATACCACAGGCAGGACAGAACCAAATCAACTAGATACCACAGCCAGGACAGAACCAAACCAACTAGATACCACAGGCAGGACAGAACCAAACCAACTAGATACCACAGCCAGGACAGAACCAAACCAACTAGATACCACAGCCAGGACAGAACCAAACCAACTACATACCACAGGCAGGACAGAACCAAACCAACTAGATACCACAGGCAGGACAGAACCAAACCAACTAGATACCACAGGCAGGACAGAACCAAACCAACTAGATACCACAGCCAGGACAGAACCAAACCAACTAGATACCACAGCCAGGACAGAACCAAACCAACTACATACCACAGGCAGGACAGAACCAAACCAACTAGATACCACAGCCAGGACAGAACCAAACCAACTACATACCACAGGCAGGAAAGAACTAAACCAACTAGATACCACAGCCAGGACAGAACCAAACCAACTACATACCACAAGCAGGACAGAACCAAACCAACTAGATACCACAGCCAGGACAGAACCAAACCAACTACATACCACAGGCAGGACAGAACCAAACCAACTAGATACCACAGCCAGGACAGAACCAAACCAACTACATACCACAGGCAGGACAGAACCAAATCAACTAGATACCACAGCCAGGACAGAACCAAACCAACTAGATACCACAGGCAGGACAGAACCAAATCAACTAGATACCACAGGCAGGACAGAACCAAATCAACTAGATACCACAGGCAGGACAGAACCAAACCAACTAGATACCACAGGCAGGACAGAACCAAACCAACTAGATACCACAGGCAGGACAGAACCAAACCAACTAGATACCACAGGCAGGACAGAACCAAACCAACTAGATACCACAGGCAGGACAGAACCAAATCAACTAGATACCACAGCCAGGACAGAACCAAACCAACTAGATACCACAGGCAGGACAGAACCAAACCAACTAGATACCACAGGCAGGACAGAACCAAACCAACTAGATACCACAGCCAGGACAGAACCAAACCAACTACATACCACAGGCAGGACAGAACCAAACCAACTAGATACCACAGGCAGGACAGAACCAAACCAACTAGATACCACAGGCAGGACAGAACCAAACCAACTAGATACCACAGCCAGGACAGAACCAAACCAACTAGATACCACAGCCAGGACAGAACCAAACCAACTACATACCACAGGCAGGACAGAACCAAACCAACTAGATACCACAGCCAGGACAGAACCAAACCAACTACATACCACAGGCAGGAAAGAACTAAACCAACTAGATACCACAGCCAGGACAGAACCAAACCAACTACATACCACAAGCAGGACAGAACCAAACCAACTAGATACCACAGCCAGGACAGAACCAAACCAACTACATACCACAGGCAGGACAGAACCAAACCAACTAGATACCACAGCCAGGACAGAACCAAACCAACTACATACCACAGGCAGGACAGAACCAAATCAACTAGATACCACAGCCAGGACAGAACCAAACCAACTAGATACCACAGGCAGGACAGAACCAAATCAACTAGATACCACAGGCAGGACAGAACCAAACCAACTACATACCACAGGCAGGACAGAACCAAATCAACTAGATACCACAGGCAGGACAGAACTAAACCAACTAGATACCACAGCCAGGACAGAACCAAACCAACTAGATACCACAGCCAGGACAGAACCAAACCAACTAGATACCACAGCCAGGACAGAACCAAACCAACTAGATACCACAGGCAGGACAGAACCAAATCAACTAGATACCACAGGCAGGACAGAACCAAACCAACTAGATACCACAGGCAGGACAGAACCAAACCAACTAGATACCACAGCCAGGACAGAACCAAACCAACTAGATACCACAGGCAGGACAGAACCAAATCAACTAGATACCACAGGCAGGACAGAACCAAACCAACTACATACCACAAGCAGGACAGAACCAAACCAACTAGATACCACAGCCAGGACAGAACCAAACCAACTACATACCACAGGCAGGACAGAACCAAACCAACTAGATACCACAGCCAGAACAGAACCAAACCAACTACATACCACAGGCAGGACAGAACCAAACCAACTAGATACCACAGCCAGGACAGAACCAAACCAACTACATACCACAGGCAGGACAGAACCAAACCAACTAGATACCACAGGCAGGACAGAACCAAACCAACTAGATACCACAGCCAGGACAGAACCAAACCAACTAGATACCACAGCCAGGACAGAACCAAACCAACTAGATACCACAGGCAGGACAGAACCAAATCAACTAGATACCACAGGCAGGACAGAACCAAACCAACTACATACCACAGCCAGGACAGAACCAAACCAACTAGATACCACAGCCAGGACAGAACCAAACCAACTACATACCACAGCCAGGACAGAACCAAACCTTTAGATCTGTTCTGTTTAGTTCTGTTCCCTACCCCATCAGCATCAGTGTTCTCATCCTGTGGTGTTCCCTGTGGACCAGGTCTGATTTGGTTGGATAACGTGCGTTGCACGGGCCAGGAGGTTTCCCTGGGCGACTGTCGCTCCAACGGCTGGGGGATCAATGACTGCAGCCACGCTGAGGACCTGGGCGTTATCTGCAGCCCAAAGAGGAGGCCTGGTTTCCCCCCTGCTACCATGGAGGAGAGCCCCTCGCCCCCAGACCGTAGCCAAGCCCAACCTCCAGCCCCAGAGAGGCAGCCTCAGGCCCCACAGCCTGCCCCCATCTCCTCCCCGGGAGGCAGGAGAGGGCACGAGATCAACCTCACAATGGGCTCCCACAATGCACCAAGACAAGGCGGCAGCCCGCCACGGCAACGCGGACACGAGATTCAGATCCTACGCCGGAATCACGCCGGCAACGCGTCACCCAGGACAGGCCAGGCGAGCAGTCCCCAGGGCCACCCAATCCCCCCCCGTCTGGCTAATGGTGCGGCCTACAGGCAGGGGCAGGAGATGGGGAGGAGCAGTCCACAGGCGGGGAGACAGGAGACAGGAAGACAGGAGACAGGAAGACAGGAGACAGGGAGACAGGAGCAGCTGAGTGGAAACCACATGGAGGCGGAGCTACCAGACCCGGGCCAGGACTACAGCCAGGTGAGAGGCTACCGTGGTAACAGGGTGGGATGGATAGGTTACAGTGTCATAGAGGGGCCCCATTTTAATAGAGATGTCCATTTGCGAAAGATACATTTACATTTCAGAATTGGTTTTTCGTTTGTTCTTTCAGAATACTTTACATACACACACACACACACACACACACACACACACACACACACACACACACACACTCACACACACACACACACCTACACACACACACACACTCTCTCACACACACACACACACACACACACACAAGCACACAAGCACACACACACACATATGCAAATTGTCCATCAACGGAGCCTGCAGGCCAATAGGCTAGCGTAATTATAGCTGGCCCTAAAACCAGGCTCCTCTCCTTCAGTTGAAGGGCCAGTGCCCCCCCCCCCCCCTGCTCAGCCTCCCACCACCAGCACTTAACCAGTCCCAACACCCCAAACATCCTGCTGGAAATAACAGCACATTTATCACCCAATGCCCAGGCTTCCTCCTGGGAGTTGACACTTTCGCTAGTATGCTGTGACCCACCCTGACACCATAAACACACGGCCAGCTTCCCCCTTTCCTTCCTGCGGCCTGTGCATTGTGGGTAAGCCGATGATTAGAGAGTGAAGTGATTGGTGGCACACTAATCAAATGTCCGGTGTGTATCCCGCTGAGTGTGTGTGCCGTCTGGTGGCTTTGGGATCAGTGGGACCAGATCAGTCGGTGTTGTTTCAAGGACCAATGAAACAGTGTTCTGCTGGGAGAAGAACAACCCACCACCAATGGTGGGTCCCGATTCTGATGGCGTTTGTAGAATTCCCTGTTTCCCGGTCTTCCCAGGGATCCCAGGGAGTGAGGCTGGAGGAGGTGCGCCTGCGCCCGTCTCTCTCCGGGACACACGGAGCACTGGTGACCGAGGGCGTGCTTGAAGTGAAGCATGCTGGGAAGTGGCGTCACGTGTGCGACCAGGGCTGGGACCTCAGCAGTGCCCGTGTGGTCTGTGGCATGCTGGGATACCCTGCTGCCGAGCCCTTCGACCAGTACGCCTACAGGTATGTGTGTGTGTGTGTGTGTGTGTGTGTGTGTGTGTGTGTGTGTGTGTGTGTGTGTGTGTGTGTGTGTGTGTGTGTGTGTGTGTACTTCACTCCATCGGTCTCTCGTCTCTGTGGAAATGGGCTTGGAAGTTGAGGAAAGGCATGGAAAGCGTTGCTGTGGTTACTGACCCCCATGGTGCACCTCTGCCTGGCCTAGCGTTCCACCATAGTAGAGGTTAACCACAGTCATTACTTCCACCATACATTACTATGCACTGACTGTCTCCTTGTTCTAGCATAGCATTAGCCAAACCATGCTGCCTGGTTGTAGCGTAGCATTAGCCAAACCATGCTGCCTGGTTGTAGCATAGCATTAGCCAAACCATGCTGCCTGGTTGTAGCGTAGCATTAGCCAAACCATGCTGCCTGGCAGGCTGGCTCCCAGAGACTCCGCTTTCTAAATAGTCTCAAACACTATGTCTTTAATGTCAGACACAGACTGAAAGATTTTGATCCCCACAATGTGTGTGTGTGTGTCTTAGTCCTTTAATCCTATGTAATTATGAAGCGCCCATGGAAATTGCCTACAGCAGCACTTTCTGCAGAGGGAGAGGGAGACCCATTCTAGGACATGGGTGCCGTCTGTGTGTGTGTGTGTGTGTGTGTGTGTGTGTGTGTGTGTGTGTGTGTGTGTGTGTGTGTGTGTGTGTGTGTGTGTGGGTGTGTCCATTCTAGGAGAAGGGTGCCGTCTTGTCAGCTCTGTTTTTCTCCGTCAAGTATTTCTGTCTTTACTCTCAAAGATGTTCTATATCTGTCTTTACTGTACTCTCAAAGATGTTCTATATCTGTCTTTACTGTACTCTCAAAGATGTTCTATATCTGTCTTTACTGTACTCTCAAAGATGTTCTCTAACGATGCTATCACTATCATTATGTTCTCTAACGATGCTATCACTACCATTTTTCTGTCTGGTGTTGGCAGACATTTTACAGTTTGAACATGCATGGGTTGGGTTTTCATTCCTAGACATGCTGAGCTATGTCCAAGGTATGGGGGGATAGGTGTTGCTGTCAGCCCCCTGCCCCCAGACCTGACACCTGGGGCCGTTAGATCAGAGTTACATGCAGGCAATGTTTGTGTTTGTCTGGAGGAAACCAGCCCATCTGTCTGAACCCGGCCTTAAATAACCTGTAAAACACACACACACACACACACACACACACACACACACACACACTCACAAACTCTAAATATACATAAACCCTGAAATCGAAAACACACACACAGACAGACACACAAACTATAAATATACATAAACCCCTAAATCAAACACACACACACACACAAACACACACACACACACACACACACACACACACGCACGCACACACACACATACAGACACACAGACTCTAAATATACATAAACCCCTAAATCAAACACACACACAAACACAAACACACACATAGAAATCTAAATAAACATAAACCAGTCAAAAGTCAAATACACACACACACACACACACACACACACACACACACACACACACTCACCATCCTTACGGAACCTCACATAAACCTTACCACAGAGATCCTACACACACACACACACACACACACACACACACACACACACAGCCCTCCCTTGGGTTTGTCCCCGTCTGACCGCAGAGGTCTTTTCATGTGTTGGCTGGCAGGACACTGTCCTGTCCCTGGACCATCTGTCAGCCTGTGCACATACTCCCTGATAGGTACACCTAACCCTAACCCTAATACTTAACCCTAACCCTAACCCTGTGTACGTACTCCCTGATAGGTACACCTAACCCTAACCCTGTGCACATACTCCCTGATAGGTACACATAACCCTAACCCTAATACTTAACCCTAACCCTAACCCTGTGTACGTACTCCCTGATAGGTACACCTAACCCTAACCCTGTGCACATACTCGCTGATAGGTACACCTAACCCTAACCCTAATACTTAACCCTAACCCTAACCCTGTGCACATACTCCCTAATACTTAACCCTAACCCTAACCCTGTGCACATACTCCCTAATACTTAACCCTAACCCTAACCCTGTGTACGTACTCCCTAATACTTAACCCTAACCCTAACCCTGTATACGTACTCCCTAATAGTTATACTTATGAAACCCTATCCCTAACCTTGTACACATTGTCCCTGATAGTCACACTTATGAAACCCTATCCCTAACCTTGTGCACATTGTCCCTGATAGTCACACTTATGAAATCCTATCCCTAACCTTGTACACATTGTCCCTGATAGTCACACTTATGAAACCCTATCCCTAACCTTGTACACATTGTCCCTGATAGTCACACTTATGAAATCCTATCCCTAACCTTGTACACATTGTCCCTGATAGTCACACTTATGAAACCCTGCTGAATACACAGGACCCCAAAACCCACCGTCACACCCAGACCTTCATGAGGTCCTCTGATGCTGTCGTGGAGGGGGGGGGGGGGTACACTGAGTGTTGTGGATGGGGGGGGGGGGGGGGTGTACACTGAGTGTTGTTGATGGGGGGGGGGGGAGGGGGGTGTACATTGAGTGTGTCTTGTTGTCATGGAGGGGGGGTGTACACTGAGTGAGTCTTGTTGTCATGGAGGGGGGGTGTACACTGAGTGAGTCTTGTTGTCATGGAGGGGGGGTGTACACTGAGTGAGTCTTGTTGTCATGGAGGGGGGGGGGTGTACACTGAGTGAGTCTTGTTGTCATGGAGGGGGGGTGTACACTGAGTGAGTCTTGTTGTCATGGAGGGGGGGGGGGGGAGTGTACACTGAGAGAGTGTTGTTGTCATGGAGGGGGGATGTACAGTGAGAGAGTGTTGTTGTCATGGAGGAGGGGGGGGGGTGTACACTGAGAGAGTGTTGTTGTCATGGAGGGGGGGTGTACACTGAGAGAGTGTTGTTGTCATGGAGGGGGGGGGGGTGTACACTGAGTGAGTCTTTTTGTCATGGAGGGGGGGGGGGTGTACACTGAGTGAGTCTTGTTGTCATGGAGAGGGGGGGGGGTGTACACTGAGTGAGTCTTGTAGTCATGGAGGGGGGGTGTACACTGAGAGAGTGTTGTTGTCATGGAGGGGGGGGGGGGGGGTGTACACTGAGAGAGTGTTGACAATGAGGAGGAGGGATGGGTGGAAAGGAGGTTTATTTGGATTACCTGATGGTGAAAACCATGGCCATGTTTGCTGTTCCAGGGTTGCAGTGAATAACATGAGATACAGCTGATTGGCTGGCCGGCTGGCCGGTGAGGGGACCAGCTGATTGGCTGGCCGGCTGGCCGGTGAGGGGACCAGCTGATTGGCTGGCCGGCTGGACAGTGAGGGGTTACGGCGTTCTGTCGTGCTGTGCCCTGAGAGGCACCGCCCTAACGCCCCCCGCCTGGACACTATCCACATTGAACCGCCTGAAATGACAGGCTGAGGAGGATGAGGAGGACAGATGAGGAGGAGGACAAAGGAGGAGGAGGAGGACAGGGGAGGAATTAGGAGGAGGAAGAGGAGGATGAGAACAGAGGAGGAAGAGGAGGAGCACAGAGGTGGACAGAGAAAGAGGAGGAGGACAGAGGAGGAGGAGGAGGAGGAGGACAGAGGAGGAGGAAGAGGAGCACAGAGGAGGAGGACAGAGAAAGAGGAGGAGGACAGAGGAGGAGGAGGAGGAGGAGGACAGAGGAGGAGGAGGAGGACAGAGGAGGAGGACAGAGAAAGAGGAGGAGGACAGAGAAAGAGGAGGAGGAAAAGGAGGAGGAGGAGGACAGAGGAGGAGGACAGAGGAGGAGGAGGACAGAGGAGGAGGACAGAGGACAGAGGAGGAGGAGGAGGACAGAGGAGGAGGACAGAGGACAGAGGAGGAGGAGGAGGACAGAGGAGGAGGAGGAGGAGGAGGAGAAGGAGGACAGAGGAGGAGGACAGAGGAGGAGGACAGAGGACAGAGGAGGAGGAGGAGGACAGAGGAGGAGGAGGAGGAGGAGGACAGAGGACAGAGGACAGAGGAGGAGGAAGAGGAGGAGGACAGAGGACAGTCTTCCTCCATTGAAGCCGCTCTGCATCTTCTGCTGTCAGCAGCGTTCCTGCTCCCTGACCACGTTTCCATGACGACCTCCCAGTCAGCTGTCTGCGGTCCGTCCCCTCTCTCCCCTATAACTCTGCTAATATCATTCCCAATCATTGGTATGACAACACAGAGCACCCCCCATTGTCTCTGTTGCCATCAGACAGACAATGCATGGTGTATTCAAGGTGGTTCTGTTGTAATTTAAAGTGAGGGGGGCCTCTGGTCTCTGGTCTCTGGCCTCTGGTCTCTGGTCTCTGGTCTCTGGTCTCTGGTCTCTGGTGTCTGGTCTCTGGTCTCTGGTGTCTGGTCTCTGGTCTCTGGTCTCTGGCCTCTGGTCTCTGGTCTCTGGTCTCTGGTCTCTGGTCTCTGGTCTCTGGAGTCTGGTGTCTGGTCTCTGGTCTCTGGTCTCTGGTCTCTGGTCTCTGGTCTCTAGCCTCTGGTCTCTGGTCTCTGGTCTCTGGTGTCTGGTCTCTGGTCTCTGGTCTCTGGTTTCTGGTCTCTGGTTTCTGGTTTCTGGTCTCTGGTTTCTGGTTTCTGGTCTCTGGTTTCAGGTCTCTGGTTTCTGGTCTCTGGTCGTGGCCTGGTGTGGTGTGATAATCACTGGCTCCTCTTCCCTCTCAGTCTGACAGTCGGCCAGTCATGGAGTCTGCTCCGCTGGGGCTTCTCCTGGCCCACGGCCAGACCCCCAATGGCCACTTCACAGTGAGATGACACTAGGAGAGGGGAGAACCCCACCCCCAACCCCCCCAACCCCCCCACCACCCCCGACCCACCATGATGGGCTCAGAAGCTGTCTTAACAAAGTTCTATAATAATCTTTGCGGGTGAACTTGAGTGCTAGTTAAGCCCTGAAAACGACCTTAACACACTCTCTCTGGCGTGTG
>CM030176.1:762500-777500 GCA_017639675.1 Aplochiton taeniatus
ACTGAGACCGATTACATATATTTATGACATTTTGAAAAGTGTGTGCTAGGGTACTATTATCTCTAAATATAGCACATAATTAGCTGGTTCGGTGGAGTATGTTAGTAAGTTGTACCTCCAATAGCTATATATAGGTCTTTGGAGCCTTCTTTGGTGCATCTAAGGGTCCGGATGTGACGAGGAGAAACTAGCCATGGTTTGGGGAAATTGAGCAGCCCATACATTATTCTCCAGAGTGCCAGCAGTGACAGCCACATCAGCACATCCCAGACACTGGCTTTGAGGATGACAACATTAGCTATTTGTGGCCAAATTATAGGGCTTCTCTTTAAGGAAGCTCATATAGACAAATGGCTCTCTCTCTCTCTCTCTCTCTCTCTCTCACACACACACACACATTTAGCGAAACACACCAGTAGTCTTTTGTGTAAGTGCCGGTGTCTGTTTGGGCCGTATTCACAGTGCTCCTGGTTCAGACTGGCTGTAACTTAGACAGTGAGTCTGCACCATGTGCTCAGTCCTCAGGCCACATCACAGGAGTCTGGTCAGGTCTGGGGTTCCAATCTCTCTCCATGACCGTGCGTGTGCGTGTGCGTGTGCGTGTGCGTGTGCGTGTGCGTGTGTGTGTATGTGTGTGTGTGTGTGTGTGTGTGTGAGTGTGTGTGTGCACGTGCGTGTGTGTCACGCTTGCCAAAGGGCCAGCCACAAATAGTTCTAGCCAGTTGGTGTCTCTGGATGTCCAGAAAAATTAAAACAAACTGTAGGATATAGAGGGTTTGTGATTACTAACTCTCTCCAATATAAACACACACACACACACACACACACACACACACACGTGTCCTCACCCTCTTGGTTTTCCCTGTGTGTAGGCACTGGTCCTATCCATATGAACAGTGTGCAGTGCACTGGCAGAGAGAGGTCTATCATGGACTGTAGGTACAGAGAGGTTCCTCTCTACAGCTGTAAACACAACCAGGACGTCTCGGTGCGCTGCAACGCCCCCAACACCGGCCTCCAGACCACGGTGAGGCCCCCTTACCCCCAACCCCAACCCCAACCCCAACCCCTGTCTGGTCTTGTCTTGTCTTATTTCTTTTATTGTTTTCAATAAAAAAAATGTATTCATACTTGTAAAAGGATATGTAGCCCCTGTGCCCGTGCCTACTCACAAGGGTGATGAGAATTTTCCAGTACCTAACCCTAACGCACACTGATACAAGACACACACCAGATGGATGCCATCCAATCCCCTCTAACCCCCCCTGGTCTGATAGGTGCGTTTGGCCGGGGGCCGGGAGCCGGCGGAGGGCCGTGTGGAGGTGCTGATGGAGGTGGGCGGTGTCCAGCGCTGGGGGGCCGTCTGCAGTGAGAACTGGGGCCTCAACGAGGCCATGGTGGTCTGCAGACAGCTGGGCTTCGGCTTCGCTGCCAGGGCTCATGAGGTAGGCACAGACTGGCACAGACTGGCACAGACTGGCACAGACTGGCACAGACTGGCACAGACTGGCACAGACTGGCACAGAGCCTCGTAGAATAGAGTACAACACAGCACAACTCAACACAAGGAAGTACTTATAGAAAAAGAATATAATACTATAGAATAGAATAGAATAGAATTTGAATATGTTTCCCTCCTGACCCTTGAACCTATCTATTTTATTACGTCTCTCTCCCCCTAGCTGTCTTTATCTCCCTAACCCTATCCCTATCCCTAACCCTAACTCTAACCCTAACCCTATCCCTAACTCTAACCCTAACCCTAACCCTAACTTAGTAGGTCTTTCTGTCTTTCTCTCCCTAACCCTAACCCTAACCCTAACTTAGTAGGTCTTTCTGTCTTTCTCTCCCTAACCCTAACCCTAACCCTAACTTAGTAGGTCTTTCTGTCTTTCTCTCCCTAACCCCCGCCCGGCTGTTTTCTGGGTCTCTCATTGCTTCTGTGTTATTTCCTAGGCCTTAGGTAATTACAGGCTTCTCAAAGGTCCACTTCCACTGAAACTAAAATAACCCAGAGGGGAATGAGGGGAGAGAAGGAAGAGAGAAGGAAGAGAGAAGAAGAAAGAAGGAAGAGGGAAGAGAGAGGGAAGAGGGAAGAGAGAGAGAAGAGAGAGAAGAGAGAAGAGAGAGAAAAGAGAGAAGAGAGAGAAGAGAGAAGAGAGAGAAGAGAGAGAAGAGAGAGAAGAGAGAGAAGAGAGAGGGAAGAGAGAGAAGAGAGAGAAGAGAGGGAAGCTCAAAGAGCAAACAAACTCCAAAATAGACCTGGACAGAGAAACGTGTGTGTGTGTGTGTGTGTGTGTGGTGTGTGTGTGTGTGTGTGTGTGTGTGTGTTTTGGAAGGAGAGCTGGTAAGCCGTTAACGGCAGTAGTAAAGCGGTGAGAAAGAGTGGAAACATGTGATTCTATATTATTATATTCACTTAATGGCTTCGATTGTTCACACAGCAGTCAGTCCTTTCCTCCTCTGTAAAAGCTGTTGGTTTGGCTCTTCTAAATGTTTCCCTTCAATACCGAAAGATTTAACATTCCCCATTCTCTCAGATCTAATGCTCTCGTGTGTGTGTGTGTGTGTGTGTGTGTGTGTGTGTGTGTGTGTGTGTGTGTGTGTGTGTGTGAGCAGGAGACATGGTACTGGCCTGGTTCCGCGGGCGCTGGGGAGCTGGTCCTGAGTGGAAGCCACTGCATTGGCACAGAGATGTCCATCCAGCAATGTCGCCGGAACACAGAGGTCTACTGTCCGCGAGGAGCAGAGGCCAGGGCCGCGGGGGTCAGCTGTGTAGACAGTGAGCGCTCACATATGAATTATACAGAAATACATACAGACACACACACACACACACATTTATGCAGACAGACATAAATACATGCACACACACATATGCAGACAGACATAAATACACACACACACACACACACACACACACACACATATGCAGACAGACATAAATACACACACACACACACACACACACACACACACAGACATCTATGCAGACATATATGCAGACAGACATGAATACATACACACACACATATGCAGACAGACATAAATACACACACACACACACACACACACACACACACACACACCACCCACACACATACACACACACACACACACACACACACACACACACACACACACACACACACATACACACTTATATACATGCAGACAGACACTTACATGTATTTTTCCCAAAATGGACAGAGGAATAGGATACATGGTAGATTTCTGTCTCTACTGGTAATCATTGAGACACTAACAAAGAATAATCATTCAAGAAAGTCCTGATCATTTTCCTGTCATGCCATGCCAATAGCCGTGTAACCTTTGACCCCCCCTCCTCTGCAGCGGCCCCAGACTTGGTGCTGGACGCCCAGCTGGTCCAGGAGACGGCCTACCTGGAGGACCGCCCCCTTCACCTGCTCACCTGTGCCAACGAGGAGAACTGCCTTTCCTCCTCGGCTGCCCGCATGAACTGGCCCTACGGCCATCGTCGCCTGCTCCGCTTCTCCTCCCGCATCATGAACCTGGGCCGGGCCGACTTCAGGCCCAGAGCCACACGGGAGAGCTGGACCTGGCACCAGTGTCACAGGTACAACAAACCCAATAGTTTAACCCCAACCCTAACCCTAACTTCAGGCCCAGAGCCACACGGGAGAGCTGGACCTGGCACCAGTGTCACAGGTACAACAAACCCAATAGTTTAACCCTAACCCTAACCCTAACTTTAGGCCCAAAGCCACAAGGGAGAGCTGGACCTGGCACCAGTGTCACAGGTACAACAAACCCAATAGTTTAACCCTAACCCTAACCCTAACTTTAGGCCCAGAGCCACACGGGAGAGCTGGACCTGGCACCAGTGTCACAGGTACAACAAACCCAATAGTTTAACCCTAACCCTAACCCTAACTTTAGGCCCAAAGCCACAAGGGAGAGCTGGACCTGGCACCAGTGTCACAGGTACAACAGACCCAATAGTTTAACCCTAACCCTAACCCTAACTTTAGGCCCAGTGTCACAGGTACCACAGACCCAATAGTTTAAGCCTAACCCTAACCCTAACTTCAGACCCAGTGTCAGAGGTACAACAGACCCAATAGTTTAAGCCTAACCCTAACCCTAACTTCAGACCCAGCGTCAGAGGTACAACAGACCCAAACCACTGTCAGTCAGGTGTTCTGTTGCTCTGCTAAAACATGTACTGGACTCTGGCCTCTGACTGGAGCGGCTCCCTCCAGTGTCTCTGGTGTTGTTTTGGGTTGGAGTTTCCCACAGAGAGAAAAAGACAGCCTGATCCCTGACCGCTAACTGTGTTCCAAAACGGAGGTTGGCTTCTGGGAATGGAGACTTTGTGTGGTTGTCCTTTTTTCTGGCTTCCTGTGTGACAGGACCTATTCTACGTTTAACTTCACATAAAGCTTACTAAAAGGCTTTGACATTTTGACACAATCAGAGATTTAAAAACTGTAACAAAGCCATACAATTAGAATGAATACTGTTGTTTTGATCATTGACCGTTTTTTTATTTTTCTACATTCCCAACTTTCTTTTCTTTCCCCCTCCCCTCCCCTCCCCTCCCCTCTCCTCTCCTCCCCTCCCCTCTCCCACTCCCTACCCCTCCCTCTCTGACCTGACAGGCATTACCACAGTATCGAGGTGTTCACCCACTATGACCTCTTGACCTTGAATGGGACCAGGGTGGCTGAAGGGCACAAAGCTAGTTTCTGTCTGGAGGACACCTACTGCCCTGAGGGTGAGTCACCCTGTCACCTCACCTCACCCTGTCACCCTCCATCACCTCACACTGTACACCTACTGCCCTGAGGGTGAGTCACCCTGTCACCTCACCTCACCCTGTCACCCTCCATCACCTCACACTGTACACCTACTGCCCTGAGGGTGAGTCACCCTGTCACCTCACCTCACCCTGTCACCCTCCATCACCTCACACTGTACACCTACTGCCCTGAGGGTGAGTCACCCTGTCACCCTCCATCACCTCACATTGATACCATACAGATGCAACACACTGTACACCTATGCTGATATTAATGTTGTTGATATTCTGCTGCCGTTTCTTTAACACGTGTTTGTGAACACACTGCAATGAAAACATGAAGTCTAAGAATGATCAAATATCTCCAATCCCATGTGTTATGTCTCTTCTGTTGTGAGGCGTTCGTTGGCAGTGACAGCATGAGGCTAACCTCTCGTTCTCAGGTCTGCAGAAGCGTTTCTCCTGTTACAACATGGGGGAGCAGGGCATCACTGTGGGCTGCTGGGATACCTATCGCCATGACATCGACTGCCAGTGGATCGACGTCACCGACGTACGCCCGGGGGAGTACATCTTCCAGGTCAGAGGTCACAGCCACACAAAAGCCCCCCATGGTCACTCCACACCTGATTCTACCCGGCAAGCACTATGGGTTAGGTTTAGGGTTATATAGCACTATGGGTTAGGGTTATATAGCACTATGGGTTAGGTTTAGGGTTAGAGTAGCACTATGGGTTAGGGTTATATAGCACTATGGGTTAGGTGTAGGGTTAGAGTAGCACTATGGGTTAGGTTTAGGGTTATATAGCACTATGGGTTAGGTTTAGGGTTAGAGTAGCACTATGGGTTAGGGTTATATAGCACTATGGGTTAGGTTTAGGGTTAGAGTAGCACTATGGGTTAGGGTTATATAGCACTATGGGTTAGGTTTAGGGTTATATAGCACTATGGGTTAGGGTTATATAGCACTATGGGTTAGGTTTAGGGTTAGAGTAGCACTATGGGTTAGGGTTAGGGTTATATAGCACTATGGGTTAGGGTTAGGGTTATATAGCACTATGGGTTAGGGTTATATAGCACTATGGGTTGGGGTTAGGGTTATATAGCACTATGGGTTAGGTCAGGGTTAGGGTTATATAGCACTATGGGTTAGGTCAGGGTTAGGGTTATATAGAACTATGGGTTAGGTCAGGGTTAGGGTTATATAGAACTATGGGTTAGGTCAGGGTTAGGGTTATATAGCACGATGGGTTAGGTCAGGGTTAGGGTTATATAGAACTATGGGTTAGGTCAGGGTTAGGGTTATATAGCATGATGGGTTAGGTCAGGGTTAGGGTTATTTAGCACTATGGGTTAGGGTTAGGGTTATATAGCACTATGGGTTAGGGTTAGGGTTATATAGCACTATGGGTTAGGGTTATATAGCACTATGGGTTAGGTTTAGGGTTATACAGCACTATGGGTTAGGGTTATATAGCACTATGGGTTAGGGTTATATAGCACTATGGGTTAGGGTTAGGGTTATATAGCACTATGGGTTAGGGTTATATAGCACTATGGGTTAGGGTTATATAGCACTATGGGTTAGGGTTAGGGTTATATAGCACTATGGGTTAGGGTTATATAGCACTATGGGTTAGGGTTAGGGTTATATAGCACTATGGGTTAGGGTTATATAGCACTATGGGTTAGGTTTAGGGTTATACAGCACTATGGGTTAGGGTTATACAGCACTATGGGTTAGGTTTAGGGTTATATAGCACTATGGGTTAGGGTTATATAGCACTATGGGTTAGGGTTAGGGTTATATAGCACTATGGGTTAGGGTTAGGGTTATATAGCACTATGGGTTAGGTTTAGGGTTATATAGCACTATGGGTTAGGGTTATATAGCACTATGGGTTAGGGTTATATAGCACTATGGGTTAAGGTATGGGTTAAGGTTATACAGCACTATGGGTTAGGGTTATACAGCACTATGGGTTAGGGTTATACAGCACTATGGGTTAGGGTTATATAGCACTATGGGTTAGGTTTAGGGTTATACAGCACTATGGGTTAGGGTTATACAGCACTATGGGTTAGGGTTATACAGCACTATGGGTTAGGGTTATATAGCACTATGGGTTAGGGTTATACAGCACTATGGGTTAGGGTTATATAGCACTATGGGTTAGGTTTAGGGTTATATAGCACTATGGGTTAGGGTTATACAGCACTATGGGTTAGGGTTAGGGTTATACAGCACTATGGGTTAGGGTTATATAGCACTATGGGTTAAGGTTAGGGTTATATAGCACTATGGGTTAGGGTTAGGGTTATATAGCACTATGGGTTAGGGTTATATAGCACTATGGGTTAAGGTTAGGGTTAGGGTTATATAGCACTATGGGTTAAGGTTAGGGTTAGGGTTATATAGCACTATGGGTTAAGGTTAGGGTTAGGGTTATATAGCACTATGGGTTAAGGTTAGGGTTAGGGTTATATAGCACTATGGGTTAAGGTTAGGGTTAGGGTTATATAGCACTATGGGTTAGGGTTAGGGTTGTATTGTATTATTCACTAGCATTCTCACCCTCCCCAGCATACCAGCAGCATATTAAAGTGAAACCAGCTAGTTGGAGGGAACACAATGGCTAAAGGGCTCCCATAATGGCAGGTCTTAAACTGCTGCTTAAATGCTGCAATGCTGCCAACCCTGAAATGGCTTAGGGGCCAACAGAACCCTCTGTGTTTCCACACACACTCCTGAACCCACTTACCAGGACATCCAGTGGCCATGAAGTGCTGCGATACAGACCATAATTTCAGCTAAATGGGCCTTGGCTGTGCCTGCAGGCGTTCGTGTGTGCTTAGGTAGTTTAAGGGTGTATTCTCAAGACTACACTGAACCTGTTGTTATGGAGAAAGTGGGTTAGGGTTAGTCAGGCTGGTCAGGGTTAGGGTCAGGGTTGGGGCTAGTCAGGCTAGTCAGGGTTAGGGTTAGTCAGGCTAGTCAGGGTTAGGGTCAGGGTTAGGGTCAGTCAGGCTGGTCAGGGTTAGGGTCAGGGTTAGGGCTAGTCAGGCTGGTCAGGGTGAGGGTTAGTCAGGCTAGTCAGGGTTAGGGTCAGGGTTAGGGTTAGTCAGGTTGGTCAGGGTTAGGGTCAGGGTTAGGGCTAGTCAGGCTAGTCAGGGTTAGGGTTAGGGTTAGTCAGGCTAGTCAGGGTTAGGGTTAGTCAGCCTAGTCAGGGTTAGGGTTAGGGTTAGTCAGGCTAGTCAGGGTTGGAGTCAGGGTTTGGGTTAGTCAGGCTGGTCAGGGTTAGTGTCAGGGTTAGGGTTAGTCAGGCTAGTCAGGGTTAGGGTCAGGGTTAGGGCTGGTTAGGGTTAGGGTTAGTCAGGCTAGTCAGGGTTGGGGTCAGGGTTAGGGTTAGTCAGGCTAGTCAGGGTTAGGGTTAGTCAGCCTAGTCAAGCAGGAGGGATGCATATGTCTAACTTTAGTCAGCCTATGCTGTTATCCCAAGTCTAACTTTAGTCAGCCTATGCTGTTATCCCATGTCTAACTGTGGTCCTTGAGCCTTTCCTTGATGACAGACTTAATCTCTAGACACTGGCAATGTTTGGTGAGGCTGTTTACAGAAAGCATACTGCCACTCATCACTCCCTGTCTGGTGTAAAAAAGAACGATAGAGGAGGACTTCAGGGAGAGAAGGAGAGAGAGAGAGAGAGAGAGAGAGAGAGAGGGGGGGGGGGAGAGAGAGAGAGAGAGAGAGAGACAGAGAGAGAGAGGGGAAGGGGAGAGAGAGAGAGAGTGAGAGAGAGAGGGGGGAAGGGAAGAGAGAGAGAGAGAGAGAGAGAGAGAGAGAGAGAGAGAGGGAGAGAGAGAGAGATGAGAAAGGAGAGAGAGAGGGGGGGGGGGGGAGGGGAGAGTGAGAGAGAGAGAGAGAGAGGGGGAAGGGGAGAGAGAGAGAGAGAGAGAGAGAGAGAGAGAGAGAGGGGGGCCCTCATGACTTCAGGGATTGTACTGCACACACTCAGTCCCGCTGCTGGGACTGTAATCACATACATGTCATAAAACCCCCGATCAAACGCTGATGACTGTGCCCCTGCACCGCTCGGGGGTCGCCATGGTAACTGTCGTACAACAGAAGTTATAGTTGTCAATAAACGGTGTCGTTTGTTAGCGTAGTGAGTTATGCTCCATACCACGGGCGTTCCTTTGGCTTGCGGCCAGCAGACATTTTTAGGAGCAGCCGTTTAAGTCGGTGAGTCACGCTCACCTCGCCTGATGGCGGCAGAGGTTTACTCCGTTGTGGAACCATCAGCAGCGTAACCTCCCAGCCTGGCAGAGGAGCTTAGCAACCTTTCATGGGGCGGTTAGAGTGCGCTGTGGGTCCTTTGTTTTACATGATTGCCTTGAGCTGTTAAATGGCTTCAATCGCGAGTTAATTCAGTGTTTTAAACCGCAAAGAATAAGTATCTGCTGAAATTACGAGTCCCTCTGAACATGCTATGGGAAGTAGGCCTATATAATTCTAATTAGACAGAAAACTTGATGAAAATGTCATATCTGAATATTTTTACAAGTTCACCAACTTTAAATGCCTCTGTGACCTCAGAGCTCACATGTAGAAAAGGAGAGGGAAGGCCTTAATGGAATAAGCGGTTAGGTTTTATCTTTGATGTGAGGAGAAGGAAAAGTCATTGGTGTTTTTTGTGTGTGTGATGAAAAACAATGGCTACCTGCTATGACTACATGTTCCAAAGAGACGGTGGAAACTCAACCAAGCATGGATGTCATTCTCTTCAATGGAAGTGATGAGATCAACGAAGATCACTAAGCTGCTCGATCATAGTCTCCCTCTCCCATGAAGAAAGATAACTTAAGAAATGAATCCTTTTCATTCACAAACCTAACAGCATATTCAACATTAAATAAATCATCTGACTGCTCTTTCACCTAACAGCATATTCAACATCATCTGACTGCTATTTCACTTTTTGTTAGTAGTCTATTTGGGAGATGCGAGTGTATGTGGAATGTGAATACAGTTTACCAGTCTCTCTTATAACGTTGGCTCATCTTGACTCTTGACGTGACTCCCTCTGGCTCTCTGCCTCCTGCAGGTGGAGGTTAACCCCTCTGACTCTCTCTCTCTCTCTTCCTCCTGCAGGTTGAGGTTAACCCCTCTGACTCTCTCTCTCTCTCTGCCTCCTGCAGGTTGAGGTGAACCCCTCTGACTCTCTCTCTCTCTCTGCCTCCTGCAGGTTGAGGTGAACCCCTCTGACTCTCTCTCTCTCTCTCTCTCTCTCTCTCTCTCTCTCTCTCTGCCTCCTGCAGGTGGAGGTTAACCCCTCGTTGGATATGGCTGAGTCAGACTTCCACAACAACGTGATGCGTTGCCGGTGCAAGTATGATGGAGCAAGAGTCTTCCTGTTTGGTTGCCATGCCGGTGAGTTTGGATGGTTACCAGGGTTACCAGGGTATTAGCGTGGTATGGACCCAAATCCCTCTCTTGTGTTACTATATTTCGCCATAAACATAGACAAGATCCTTAAGTGTTCTTTGCTGTTTACGGTGTGTAAACATGTCTGCTTCTCTTTGGTTGTTCCTATCAGGCGATGCCTACAGCCCTGAGGTGGAGGACCTGTTTGAGCACCAGCGTCAGATCACCAATAATTTTGTTTGACCACATATCAATCAGGGCAAAGAGAGAGAGAGAGAGAGAGTGCCTTTCCTCAGTGCCACACCTTGCCCAATCACACGAGAGGAACAGGGAATTATTCCAAGAGGGAGGAGTCAGCATGTAACACATGAAGAGAGCGGTAAACCAACCTACCGCATGCACCAGTTATGTCACTGCAGGGGGTAGCAGGTTAGGAGATGAGGTGGCATAGGGGGGCATTGAAGGGGGGTACAGGTCACCTGATCATTAAAGAAAGTGGAGCAGTAGAAGGGAAGAGAAGACACTCAGATATACTAACTAGGGCTGTCAGGGTGGGTGGGCTAGGGAGGGAGGCATACATAGAACAGGTTCTGATAGTAGTTTACTGTAGGGAAAGAACTACATCTTCTTATATCTCAAACTTATCTTTTGGAACTATTTTATTGGAAACAAACCACAGCCTAAAGTAAAAAATACATGGAGGCCGAAATTCATCCAATCAGTGCTGTCGCTAACTATGTCCTCCATCTTGAATCTTCAGACTGTAGGCCGGTGCAAATTTAAAACCACATCCACTTATTTCCCCGAAATAAAGAACCAGTCTTGGACTTTCACAATCCAAAGTTACAAATGCAGTATTCACTGTATCAAATGTTGTGATTTTTGTGTGAATGGAAATGTATAGTGTTTTGTCATGGTGCTAGTTTTTAATAAATGATGTAATGTCTTGCAAATGTATTGTCATGTACAGTTTTATAATACCTCTCTGGAATATTGTTCTGTTGGTCAATAATTTATACCTTTTTATTTACACTTGATACGTGTCCCTGTTCCCTTTGTGTTTTGTACTGTAAAATGTAATATTAATAAACACATTTACTATGGGTCTTACTATGTAAAACATCCGCAACTTGGTACAGCTGTACTACAGCACTGATACCAAGCAGTCGAAGATTAAGAATAAACATCAACATTTCAAACCATATGGTTTTGGGTAAATGATTATTTAAAAAAAAAAAAAAAAAAGACATGAAACGATAAAAGAATACCACATTAAACACATTAACACAACATAAAAGCATTTTGTTTCTCTACGATCTCACCAAAAAGTAGATCTAACGCATTTACAGACATACACATTGGAAATACTGCATGTATCCACCCATTAGCATGAAATCTATTTGTACAGGTTTCCTCAAAGGGAGAATCTTGCCTGTGGTCCTGTCTGCTCCCCCATCACATCCTAGGGAGCCTGAGCCAGCGTTTATGGAGGTTTCCAACCTCAGTCAGTACACTGGAGAGTCTGCCCACTGCAACTAAAGCAATTAGGCCTTCCTCAAAAATACGCTGCCTATTTTGGGTGTCTCTTTTCCCCCTTGTGTGGTATTTAGAGTGGGATGTGTGTGTTTTGTTGGTCAGTGTGTATCCGGAGCTGTACGGCCTGGATTGTCCACTCTACCGGCATAACTCCCATCAGGGGTCCATATCAGCCGTCCTGCCCTTTGTACTTTCAGCATCGTTTAACAATGTTTCAGCGCCGTGCCACTGCGTGGTTAAACAGCCACTAAACCAGGGAGTATCCATGACGACTCGCTCGGCCGAGCCTGCTGCCCCCAGTGAAACCCCACAGCACGTGGGCGCTGCACGGGCATGAGAACTGGCAAGTCTCCGCAGGCTGGCAGCTATAATGTGGCACACAACCTCCTCATAAAGCCGAACGCTGAAATTAGGGGCATGGCTTAGATCTCCCAGGATGCTGGTGAAAAGCAGCTAGGATCCGCCAGTGCAGAGGGCAGGACTGTCTGGGTGGCTAGTACTGTCTGGGTGTCTAGTACTGTCTGGGTGGCTAAGTGGCTAGTACTGTCTGGGTGTCTAGTACTGTCTGGGTGTCTAGTACTGTCTGGGTGCCCAGTACTGTCTGGGTGGCTAAGTGGCTAGTACTGTCTGGGTGTCTAGTACTGTCTGGGTGTCTAGCACTGTCTGGGTGGCTAGTACTGTCTGGGTGCCTAGTACTGTCTGGGTGTCTAGTACTGTCTGGGTGGCTAAGTGGCTAGTACTGTCTGGGTGGCTAGTACTGTCTGGGTGTCTAGCACTGTCTGGGTGGCTAGTACTGTCTGGGTGCCTAGTACTGTCTGGGTGTCTAGTACTGTCTGGGTGGCTAAGTGGCTAGTACTGTCTGGGTGTCTAGTACTGTCTGGGTGGCTAGTACTGTCTGGGTGTCTAGTACTGTCTGGGTGTCTAGTACTGTCTGGGTGGCTAGTACTGTCTGGGTGTCTAGTACTGTCTGGGTGGCTAAGTGGCTAGTACTGTATGGGTGTCTAGTACTGTCTGGGTGGCTAGTACTGTCTGGGTGTCTAGTACTGTCTGGGTGCCTAGTACTGTCTGGGTGGCTAAGTGGCTAGTACTGTCTGGGTGTCTAGTACTGTCTGGGTGTCTAGTACTGTCTGGGTGGCTAAGTGGCTAGTACTGTCTGGGTGGCTAAGTGGCTAGTACTGTCTGGGTGTCTAGTACTGTCTGGGTGTCTAGTACTGTCTGGGTGGCTAGTACTGTCTGGGTGGCTAGTACTGTCTGGGTGGCTAGTACTGTCTGGGTGCCTAGTACTGTCTGGGTGGCTAGTACTGTCTGGGTGTCTAGCACTGTCTGGGTGGCTAGCACTGTCTGGGTGGCTAGTACTGTCTGGGTGTCTAGTACTGTATGGGTGTCTAGTACTGTATGGGTGTCTAGTACTGTCTGGGTGTCTAGTACTGTCTGGCTGGCTAGAACTGTCTGGGTGTCTAGTACTGTCTGGGTGTCTAGTACTGTCTAGGTGGCTAGCACTGTCTGGGTGTCTAGTACTGTCTGGGTGTCTAGCACTGTCTGGGTGGCTAGCACTGTCTGGGTGTCTAGTACTGTCTGGGTGTCTAGTACTGTCTGGGTGTCTAGTACTGTCTGGATGTCTAGTACTGTATGGGTGTCTAGTACTGTCTGGGTGGCTAGTACTGTCTGGGTGTCTAGTACTGTCTGGGTGTCTAGTACTGTCTGGGTGCCTAGTATTGTCTGGGTGTCTAGTACTGTCTGGGTGTCTAGTACTGTCTGGGTGGCTAGTACTGTCTGGGTGGCTAGCACTGTATGGGTGTCTAGTACTGTCTGGGTGTCTAGTACTGTATGGGTGTCTAGTACTGTCTGGGTGTCTAGTACTGTCTGGGTGGCTAGAACTGTCTGGGTGTCTAGTACTGTCTAGGTGGCTAGCACTGTCTGGGTGTCTAGTACTGTCTGGGTGGCTAGCACTGTCTGGGTGTCTAGTACTGTCTGGGTGGCTAGTACTGTATGGGTGGCTAAGTGGCTAGTACTGTCTGGGTGTCTAGTACTGTCTGGGTGTCTAGTACTGTCTGGGTGTCTAGTACTGTCTGGGTGCCTAGTACTGTCTGGGTGGCTAGTACTGTATGGGTGTCTAGTACTGTCTGGATGTCTAGTACTGTCTGGGTAGCTAGTACTGTCTGGGTGTCTAGTACTGTCTGGGTGTCTAGTACTGTCTGGGTGTCTAGTACTGTCTGGGTGTCTAGTACTGTCTGGGTAGCTAGTACTGTCTGGGTGCCTAGTACTGTCTGGGTGCCTAGTACTGGCCTGCTTACAATGCAACAGCAAACAGGGAGGTTCACTGAGGTCATCCTTCTGCTATTGGCAAACAAACAACTTCCCACATTGTGTCCAGTACAGTATTTTTCCACTTTGAAGGCATAAGTGATAAAAAGTAATAGTCTTATCGCCACAAATCCTCAATATTACAAAGACGCTGTTAAATTATAAAGTGTACGGATCTGATACATTTGGTGGACTGTATTTATTCGAAGTTTGTCTAAAAAAGTGCAATTTCCACATAAACAAGAATGAATTAATTATAATTATTATATTAATTAATGAGGTCATTCTTTACGCATTTTTAAACACAATAGGAAAAAATAAATATCAATACATCGAAACATTCACTAAATGTTAGCTTTAAACCAAAACATACATATACAATTTGTTTTTTCACTCATGATTCCCTCAATTAATTTGGTACCATAACAAAAAACTGCTTTTGCTACTCTAGAAATGGAAAAATCAAATGCTTCACAATTTCATGTAAAAGAAAACTTAAACCCAATAACTTCTTTATGAATCTTTTGTCCATTTGTAAACAAAATAGGTTTATTTTGAACCTACTTCTTTTGTCACTAAAAACTATAACGTAAAATAAGCTCCTGGATGTGTAGCTCTTTCTTTTTGAATTTGTTATTTTATCTTATGCGAGTTGAGTTTCAGAGCACCAGCCACAAGCATAGGTTCAGTTGCTAGCAAGTTGCTATCAATTCATTTGTTCAGGCAACAGTACATGTGCTGTTCCCAGATTTGCATTTGAAGGGCAACCTCCAACAGCAGTTTAAAGTAACTTTAAAGGAGTTAAGTTCGGTAGAAAATGCCCTGTACTGTCTATTAATGCGGTTACTTCCTTTAAAAGTACAATTGTAATGATGGAAAAGATGACTACTAAATACAAATAATTGTAGTATTAAGTTAAGTTACACCAGCACCCAGGCCCTGAATCTTCTACCA
>CM030176.1:782500-807500 GCA_017639675.1 Aplochiton taeniatus
ATATTTCAATCTTTAAAATACATTTTAACTTGATTTGCTTTGGTTCACGTTCAAACGTCTGAACTGAGCACTTTAATTAAACTACTCGTCTGGGCATTTTGGAAACAGTGACCATACATGATGAGTCCCCGCCCACTATATCACCACAAATGTTTATCATTGGTAGAACCCAAAATTATGCTGATACTTTTTCAATGATTGGACAAGCTGTTACACAAGCTGTTGTGTAAAGTATGAAGTTGTATAAGTATATACTTGTGGGGATTCATCGTTAGATTCATTTAAATTGGTCTATATTGGGTACACAATCGCTTTGGTGGAATTATATATCTTCTAGATTAGCAGTTCTAAACATAGCATTTCTTTTTTTGCTCGGCTGGTGAGTTTTCCTACCCATACATTTTCTAGTGTGCATGCAAAATGTTGCAAGCAATTGCTTTGCTTTTATAAACCTCATATTTTTTATGCATTGTGTCATTCAGTTTTCTGCTAACATTCACTCTTCCAAATAATTCGTATGATGTTATTACGATTTGTGTGTAGAGTTTATATTTTGCACGCATCCTTTTTTTTGCTTTTATAGTGCCATTGCTTGTTAACATAGACATATCATATCTAGTTATTACTAAGTTGTAAAGAACAATGTTGTTTGAAAGCTTCATTCGGAATAATGTAATTACACCGTCGATCTTTATTTGAAGACTACGCCTCTTTTACAAACAACACGATGCTTTCTCCCTTAGGGTGCAAGGATGTTTGATCCCAGCACGTTGCTCCTGTTGCTTGCTGTGTGTGGAGCATCCTTGGCCCAGAACTCTGAGTCAATGTTCCGAGCAGTGACGGAAACCGTCCTGCCACCTGACAACCTGCACAATCCCACTCAGCTAAATTATGGGATGGCCGTAACTGACGTGGATGGAGACGGAGACCTGGAAGTGGTGGTAGCAGGGTGAGGGAGACAATAAGGACTCCGCATTGAGTTAATGTGTAGTCAAAATAATACCCATGTCCTTAGTTCAGAGTTAGTAAATTCCCATGCTCACTTTCTTCATCCTTCCTCAGGTACGACGGGCCAAACCTGGTCCTGAAGTACGACGCCAGTCAAGGAAAGCTGGTGAACATCGCCGTCAACGAGCCCAGCTCGCCACTCTACGCCCTGAGGGACCGAGCAGGAAACGCCATCGGTGTCACGGCCTGTGATGTGGACGGAGACGGCAGAGAGGAAATCTATTTCCTCAACACCAACAATGCTTACTCTGGTAAGAAATGAACACAAACACACACACACACACACACACACACACTCATACATAGGATATTCATAAAGTAAGCATTACATTAAAAGACATAAGGACCCAATGGTCAATAACACCAAAATACCAAACAGTTGAACATCAGTAAGGTATATCTGTAAAGAATAAACAGTGTTCACGTTAATGTATTCTATACATTCATACAGTTCCTTTCAGATTGATCATACTTTATGGTTTGTGTTGGTAGGTCGAGCAACATACTCTGACAAACTCTTCAAGTTTCGCAACGGTCGCTTTGAGGACCTGTTGAGTGATGACATAAATGTGCGCAGAGGCGTGGCCAATGGCATGGCAGGTCGCTCTGTAGCGTGTGTGGACAGGAAGGTGGGTGTGCTGTGTCTTTGAATCCTCCTCTCTGTTACATCAAGGCTCTCTTTCTCTCCCTGTAGCTTCATTCAGCAATGTATTTTCTTTTCCTTTTCCATATTTACCCCTTACATCTTTCCCTTGTCCTCTCTCTCCTTCTACCTCTCCTCATTGTGATTCGGCGTCCTCAGGGGACAGGCCACTACGCTGTGTACGTGGCCAACTATGCCAGTGGCAGCGTGGGTCCCCATGCTCTCATAGAGATGGATGAGACTGCCAGTGATGTGGCCGCCGGCATCATCGCTCTGTCTGACGTGGCTGCTGCGGCCGGGGTCCACAAGTACACAGGTCAGTGTGTGTGTGTGTGTGTGTGTGTGTGTGTGTGTGTGTGTGTGTGTGTGTGTGTGTGAGATAAGGCTCCACATCAGAATTGAGTGTGCTCTCATGCTGTGTGGAACCAGGTGGGCGGGGTGTAGTGGTGGGACCCATCGTTAATGAGGCGAGGTCTGATGTGTTCTGTGACAACGAGAATGGACCCAACTTCCTGTTCCGCAACAATGGAGATGGAACCTTCACTGACGTGGCCAAAGCTGCAGGTGTGCATTAATCACACACACACACGATCTGGCAACACACACACACACACACACACACACACACACAAACACACACAGTGTCAAGCTACAATGATTACAAGCATAGTTTGTTTTTTACACCAAACCTAAAAGCAGCTCTTTGTTTACCCCTGCCCTGCGGCGCCCTCTACAGGAGTGGAGGACCGCTACCAGCATGGCAGAGGTCTGGCTCTGGCCGATTTCAACGGAGATGGAAAGACAGACATCGTCTACGGCAACTGGAACGGTGAACATCGACTCTATCTTCAGGGCACAGAGCAGAAGTTCAGGGTGAGGACTCACGGTCTTATGTCATGGAAAAAGCTCTGTGAACAAATATATAGATTACAGTACAAAACAATAAACAACTCCAACATCGAAGAAATTGAGATTTGACTAGACACAGATGTGTGTGTTTCAGAACATAACCATATTGCAGTTTGACTAGACACAGATGTGTGTGTTTCAGAACATAACCATATTGCAGTTTGACTAGACACAGATGTGTGTGTTTCAGAACATAACCATATTGCAGTTTGACTAGACACAGATGTGTGTGTTTCAGAACATAGCTACAGGGGAGTTTGCCTCCCCCTCCCCCATCCGCACGGTCATTGCTGCTGACTTTGACAATGACAAAGAGCTGGAGGTGTTCTTCAACAACATCGCCTACAGGGGCCTGTCTCCAAACAGGCTTTTCAGGTACCTCTATATGTGGACTTTACATGTTTACACGTGTGTGTGTGTGTGTGTGTGTGTGTGTCTGTGGATGTGATGTGATGTTATGTGCCCCCCCCCCCCCTCCTCACAGGGTATCCAGGAGGGCAGGTGCCGACCCCCTGATCCAGACACTGAATGTGGGAGAGGCAGCAGAGCCGTTGGGACGTGGCACAGGTCAGAACACCCAACGGCAGACATGAAGAAATACCGCACCGCTTCTATGTAGCACCTCCCCTAATAATGGAATGTAACGATGGAGTGATGAAACACTTAGATTATACATTTATCATTGGAAGAAGACATAAAACAATTAAAACACTACGTGTTTTGGTATTGCTACCTTCCTTGGAGCGTTTGACGTTTCAAAATCTACTTTATTCAGTATTACTGACCCAAAGGACAATAAAGTAAGTAAGGTTTTAAAGAAAGGCTCAAAGTCTGTTGACATTGAGAGACTTTCTTTGACTGTTTGTTGATGTGTCCACCAGGGGGCACAGTGACTGACTTTGATGGGGACGGTGTGCTGGATCTGCTGCTTGCTCATGGGGAGAGTGCCTCCCAACCCATTTCTGTCTTCAAAGTCACACAGGTCAGTCTGTGTGTGTGTGTGTGTGTGTGTGTGCGTGTGTGTGTGTGTGTGCGTGTGTGCGTACCGCCATTTCTAAACTGAAGTATCTCTAACCTAAAGTGTTTCTTGTCCACTTGGCCTTTACTGCGGACCTCTTCTTGACGGAGTTAACCCTTTGACCTCTAACCTCTCTAGGGTTTGTCCAACAACTGGTTGCGTGTGATCCCCCGTACCCAATTTGGCTCTTTTGCACGGGGTGCCAAGGTGACAGCCTTCACCAAGCAGAGTGGTGCCCACACACGGATCATAGATGGAGGCTCTGGCTATCTCTGTGAGATGGAGCCCGTCGCCCACTTCGGACTGGGTAACTTCCTGACGGAATCAATCCTTTCCTAGATGGAGGATTAGGATTCATCTGATAAAATCATCTACCACATGATCAGGCTTTATTAATCATTATGAATGAATATTTATTATGAATTAACATTAATAATAATAATAACAACACGTGTTCATTTGTGTAGCACCTTTCTGTTCTAAATTGAAACAGTGCTTTGTGTGTGAAAAAGCAATACATCCTACAATAATAAATATATCCTTAAATGTATAAACATGCTGTGTACATTCCCCAAAGGATTTAGTTGGTGTTGTTTTTGTCATTGATGACTCATCCACCTGTTTGTTGTGTGGCTCACAGGACAGGATGAAGTCACCGTGCTGGAGGTCCATTGGCCCGATGGCGTCTGGACGTCCCGCCCTCTGGCGCCTGGTGAGATGAACTCATTGGTTGAGATAGCCTATCCCAGGAAAGGAGAGGAGATGCTGCTGGCCCAGGAAACCCAGGTACGCACTGCGGACCTACGACATGACCTATGACCCCGGGTAATCTTTATTTAATCAATTATCGGATCCAGCTATCAATGAACTAACTATAGCTATAAAAATTATAAAATTAATTATAATAAATCCTGAAAACAATTTTTCTCTGTTTTTGACAGTGTGGACAAGGCTTTGCGGTCCAAAATGGTCGCTGTGCAGGTGAGTCTTCTTTAGAGAGGAATTCTGATGGAATATACCTTTGTTGTTGTCATGAACATATCATAACCCTTGTTCCTTTTCCATTTATTATTTTACAGTTGTTTAAGTGAAGAAATACCAAGGACAACCAGAGAAGTTTCAGGACACATGGTTCACTTCCCTTATTCCATTAGATAAAGGTCTCCAGCATTATTTGATCCACTAGAGATATTAAGTCCTTGTTTTTGTTTTACATTAAATAGGACAGCGCCTTTTTCTTTACTCTATGAGTAGTCGTCTTATCTGTTCTGTGATTTTCCTTAATATAGTTATTTTTTAACTGATAGTCTTTGTTCTGGAAAATTCTTAGCTTCATCTTGTTTTGCTGTTAACATCACCCAAATAAATCACTTAATCTCAGTCAGATTTCTTCTCTTTTGTTCCCATGTTTAAAGGCATTTTTAGTTTGATAGCATTGCCTGATCCCTCTTTCCCACTCTCCAAAAGATCCTCTCCTACTCAGACCTTTCCCTCAGTGCAGCACAGGTGGGTTCACAGCAGGGTCTGTGGAAGGGGGACAGAGCCGGAGGGAGGGCGCGGGGAGGGAGGGAGGGAGATGGAGAGACAAAGAGAGGGAGAGAGATGGAGAGACAAAGAGAGAGGGAGAGAGATGAAGAGAGAGGGAACAACAACAAAATAGAACAAAAACGTCTCAGACCTGAATTGTTCTTCTGGATTCTGCTGCAGTATTAGTCAGTATTATTCAGTATTATACAGCATTATGCAGTATTATACAGCATTATGCAGTATTATACAGCATAATGCAGTATTATGAAGTATTATACAGCATTATGCAGTATTATGAAGTATTATGTAGTATTAGTCAGTATTTTCCAGTATTAGTCGTTATTTTCCAGTATTATGCAGTATTTTTCAGTATTATGCAGTATTAGTATTTGTCAGTATTAGTCAGTATTTTTCAGTATTATACAGTATTATTCCGTATTTTTCAGTATCTTCCAGTGTTAGCAGTGATGATACATCATTTATTTCACGTTCTTCTACAGCCACACACATATGAGCCATGTGAATCAAACAATGAGCAGGATGAACATTTCCCATCTAATTTTGCAAAACACATAATTTCACCTGAAATAAAAAATAAAACACACATTCACATTTAGGGGGGTTTGGCAGTCATGGGTCTTTGGAGGATTGTATAGCAAAAGAGGAAGGGGGTGTGTGTCTTTCAAACACAACCAGTAAACACGAGGAAGACTCACTTCATTCCCTCCACTATGATGCTACATTTACTCCTGTATTTGCATAATCAACATGTGGGCGGAGTTGGTAGGGCTCAGGCAAACCAAGAGGTTAGTTCAGGTGTGTGTGTTGAAAGAACAAGCCGCAGGTGAGGAGTACTACAGATCTGCTGTGGTAACGGATGGGACAAGCTACATTCATTAGTGCAGTGCTAACAGCCTCACATGGAAGTGCATCTATCCATTTCCTTCAGCTCTATCTGCTTGTGGGGTTACAGTACAGGTGTGCAGGAGGCCTGAAAGTATTTATTTTTTTCCTACACTAAGAAACCATTCAGAGTGCGCTACAAAATGCCTGCAAAACCCAAACTCCAAATGTTCAGATGATTCAATTGATCAACCACAGCAGGCTAGATCAATCCCTGGTGGTTCAAACAACAATGGGCAAATGGATCTGTCCCCGGGTTGGGCTTGGGGGGGGGGGGGGGGGGGGGGGTCTATTGCTGTAGTTTTGTCTGTCCTCTTGTATGTGGTGGTGTTGCGGTCCAGTTTTCCGGTAGTGTTTGGAGAGGACCCGAGGTCGTGAGGGGAAACCCAGAGACGTGCTGCTGCCTTTGGGGTTTGTTCTGGATCAGGGTCGGCGGCCGTGTTCCAACACTCAGACACTGAACACTCTGACGGATCCCACACATTCTGTCAACAGGAAGAGAAGAGGACGTGGGGCTATGTGTCATGGACGGAGGTGAGGATGCATGGGCTGAGTGTCACAGCAGGGCTTCTGTCTCATCGTCCCAGACCTCTGGGGCGGTTGTGGGCGTTGAGGGGGACGTGGTGGAGCTGTGTGCCCAGTCACCGAGCACTGCTGCCAGACGTGGAGCTGCTGCCTGAGCTGGAGCCACTGGAGCCCCGGTCCTCATAGATAGAGATCTCAATCTAGTCAAACTGGTCAAGGAACGACTACAATACTGAAATAAAATGAAACTACTATAATACTGAAATAAAATGAAACTACTATAATACTGAAATTAAATGGAACTACTATAATTCTGAAATTAAATGGAACTACTATAATAATGAAATAAAATGGAACAACTATAATACTGAAATAAAATGGAACTACTATAATACTGAAATAAAATGGAACTACTATAATAATGAAATAAAATGGAACAACTATAATACTGAAATAAAATGGAACTACTATAATAATGAAATAAAATGGAACAACTATAATACTGACATAAAATGGATGCAAAATCACATCACAAACATTAGACACCAAAACATATCGCTCCTCTGGAGCTAACACAAACGCACACATGCTATTCCTCACATTCCCACACACAATGACCTCTATGACACACACACACACAAACACAGATACACAGTGAGGAAGGATACCACCCTCATGCCCCTCTCTATGGGGTCAGTGAGGAGAAGACCTCTTGGGGCGTAGATCTTCTCGTTCTGCTCCTGGATGTATCTGCCGATCTTTTTCAACACCTGAGAACCCCAGGGAGAGACGAAAGAGAAAAGAAAGAGAGATGGAAGAGAGAAGAAAGAGAGAAGAAAGAGAGAAGAAAGAGAGACGAAAGAGAGATGAAAGAGAGAAGAAAGAGAGATGAAAGAGAGAAGAAAGAGAGATGAAAGAGAGATGAAAGAGAGAAGAAAGAGAGAAGAAAGAGAGATGAAAGAGAGATGAAAGAGAGATGCCATGAGAAAGCCTAAAGGGAAGAACTTAACACCGCCCCCCCCCCCCCCCCCCCCCCCCCCACACACACACACACACACACACACACACACACACACACACACACACACACACACACACACACACACACAGCCTCCCGATCCCTGTAACACAGCAGCCTCCAGCGGAGCCCTAACCCTAACCCTAAACCCTAACCCTAAACCCTAACCCTAAACCCTAACTCTAAACCCTAACCCTCACCCTAACCCTAAACCCTAACCCTAAACCCTAACTCTAAACCCTAACCCTCACCCTAACTCTAAACCCTAACCCTAAACCCTCACCCTCACCCTAAACCCTAACCCTAAACCCTAACCCTCACCCTAACTCTAAACCCTAACCCTAAACCCTCACCCTCACCCTAAACCCTAACCCTAAACCCGAACCCTAAACCCGAACCCGAACCCGAACCCCTAACACTAATCCTAACACTAACACTCACCCTAACCCTCACCCTCACCCTCACCCTAAACCCTAACCCTAAACCCGAACCCTCACCCTAAGCCTAACTCTAAACCCTGACCCGAACCCGAAACCCGAAACCCTAACCCTAAACCCTCACCCTCACCCAAACCCTCACCCTCACCCTCACCCTAAACCCTAAACCCTAAACCCTCACCCTCACCCTCACCCTAAACCTTAACCCTAACCCTAAACCCTCACCCTCACCCTCACCCTCACCCTAAACCTTAACCCTAACCCTAACCCTAAACCCTCGCCCTCACCCTCGCCCTCACCCTCACCCTCGCCCTCACCCTCACCCTCACCCTCACCCAGGCCCACCTTTTCGTATCGTGTCTCCATGCAGAGGAAGATGACGTAGGCCGTGGCACAGGCCAGACAGCCCTCCAGGTAGGACTGGCCCCCGATCTTCTCTGCCTCCGCATAGTAGTTGTTCAGAGTTTTCACAGTGTCCTCGAACAGTGTCCGCTCAATCTGGCAACACACACACACACACACACACACACACTAAAAGTTTGAATGGATGAATGTGTGTATCCTCCACTCACCCTGCTCTTGGTCTGGAACTTACAGGTCATTCTTTCTATAGTGATCTATATAGCTAAGTATGATATGTATCTTCTCCACCCACCCTGCTCTCCAGCTCAGAGGGGAACTTGGTCTGGAACTTGCAGGTGGTCCCTTCGCTGTAGTCTCTCTGGACAAACACTTTGTTGGCGAGTGACGCGCTGTGCCTCAGCTCCTGCAGGTTGTGGAACTGTGAACACACACACACACACACACACACACACCGGTTAGTATCTCTTTTAGGTAAAACTAGAGCCATAGACTCTCTCTATTTCTTTGTCTCTCCCTGTTCAGTGGTCGTCATGGTCTCCAGCAGCTCCTGGTGTTGTAGTCTTTAAAGATGGTGGACGATGGAGGAACTGTCAGTGTGTAATCAATCAAGTCCTGTCTGGTCTCTCTGGCTGTCTGTTGGGTCTGAGCCCAGAGCTGGACACCCTATCTACTTGGGTTTTCTCTGTCTCTCTCTCTCACACACACACACACACACACACACACACTACATTCTAAGATTCCATCATGGAGGAAACAAGCCAGGCCTAGGGATTCAATAGTACAGTACCCAAAACAAATCAATGTCTTGACAAGGATCTTTGACATCCCTTTGCCTGTGTGTGTGTGTGTGTGTGCGGGGGAGGGGGAGGGGGGTCTTTTAATTTGTTTTCGCAAACAGAACGTGAACGCCATGTCTAGAATATCAGTAAATACATTACATTAGCATCGCTGCTTACGCTGTCCATGGTGCTGAAATATATGTCTGCGGTTACGGTTGGAGCACTGGCCTAGCATCAGATTAACTCAACGACTCCACCAGCAGAATAGAGATTTGCTTTCATCAAAACAGCTTAGCGTTGCGAGGTCTGCACGATGATCCGATGTTTGTGCCAAATATTGTAGCCTACAAAAATCTATTGAAATCTGGGCCAATTGGCGAATTTGCGTACTTTTTTTTTTTATAGCAATTGATTCGCGATAATAGAAATACTCCACATTGTCTTGAAAATGTAAGCCCTTTGAGTTTATTCTATGAGCTATTTCATATAATTATTGCAAAAAGAATAAAACGGGGTAGGCCACATTTTGCTCAGTCGTAATGTTTGTATTTGTCCTTGTTGCCACCGTAGGTGCACTGCCGATGGGTAGCCTACACAGAGACGTTTACGACACGCTGTAGACAAAAACAATCACATTTCTAGACATAGGCTTAAAACAAGGAAAATTTGAAAAGATAAATTCTCACCTCCGTCGCCATATTGCCATCCGTTGGCGTACAGTATAGGGACGAGTCCCAGGGCTGAAATCGCTTTAGTGGGACACAGGATTGTAGGACTGTAGGGGGAGGGGCGGGCGAGGAGAGCAGGGAAAGGGCGGGGCGGATATCGGAAAGATCACGTTCTAAATGTAGAACCAATCGAATGATGATCCGGATTTTCAGGCAAATTTTATATTATGTATATTATATATCAGTGCGTCGGTTAAGTAAAATATTTCCACATGCAATACGTCCTAAAAGTATAGGTGGCTTTAGTAAGCGCCGACCAAATAACGATCAAAAAAATCTATTCAAACCAATAGATTCCATTCACTGCCCCAAACACCAAGCTTTCAGTAGAAATTAAATCCAAAGTTTTAATACAAACTGGTAGAACACAATTATTCAATTTCGGATCTTAATATTATTACTTTGAGTTTATTGAATCAATGGTAGCATGTTTTATACACAAACCGGTCAAAATATACAGAGTGAATCAATACTTAGGCCAGTGATTATGCTTGTGGAGATATGGGCTTTAAATAAAATATATTAGATAAGGTAGACATTTTTTACAGTAACAAGGCATCATGATCATATTTAAAGCAATAAAATGTACATTCTTTCATGTCCATAAACACACAACATTCCCTCCTAAATAAACTCACACCATTACCAATACAGTCTACATTATTTACTACAATTCCATCTTCATCAGATCTTTGACAAGTCAAAGACATCCTGTTAAAACACACACACACACACATTCTTAGACAGACATGGTTGTGTCTGTAATCACACACAGCCCAGCCCACCCCACCCCCTCTTTGCGTTCTCTTCTCAAACTGTTGTTTTCTGAAACACCTTCAGGAGAAAGTGTTCCCTCGGCCCTCCTTGCTCTCTGGTTTGGTAGTGGGGTGAACTCAGCCACAGAGGCAGAGAAGTGGATGTGGTGGGAAACAGAACTGGCCAACCTGGACGTTAGATAATGAGGGTGAGACGTGGACGCGCCTCCTCACGCCTCCTTCTCTGGAGGCTTTGGGCTGGAGCTGGGGGAGAGAGGGCCTTTCTGGCAGGCATGGTGTGTGTGTGTGTGTGTGTGTGTGTGTGTGTGTGTGTGTGTTCTCACAGTGCGTTGTTTAGGGAGGAGTTACAGGAAGCACATACAAACACGGTCTCTCTCTGTGCCTCTGGGGCTAGACAGGAGAGAACAAAAGGTTAGGGTTAGGGATGGATCAGCAGAGCTCAAATAGAATCACAGAGCAGAATGGATGTGTCCTGTCTAGAGGTCCTGTTTCTGTACTGGGCTTGCTCACACACTTAGGCACACATAAGGCATAAGGAATGACTATGGCTGTGTTAGGGTCGGGGTTCAGGGTTAGGGTTAGGGTTCCTTCTCACCTGTGGCTCCCATAGAGGACTTGAGAACCTTGAAGGCACAGCATCGAGAACAGAAACTGTTTCCACAGTTACTGCAGCTCCGCTGAAACAGCAGAGAACAGAGACTTCAGAAACACAACACACACATCCTAGACATATGAAATCACATGAGGTGTGGTAGCTGTCATTGATTGATAACCTGTGTTTTAGACGCACACCATATAGGCTGTATGAGAAGATGAAGAGGTTTCAAATGTTTGCTCGTAACCGTGTTTTCCAACATACCCTTTTCTTCAGCACTGAGAACACAGCACTGCACGTGGAGCAGTTTCCTTTGGAGAGAGAGAGAGAGAGAGAGAGAGAGAGAGAGAGAGAGGATAAGGGCAAATCCAACGTGCACTTTTATAACGACAGACTGACCAGTGTTAGTGGAGGAGACAGACAGACAGACAGACAGACAGACAGACAGACAGACAGACCAGTGTTAGTGGAGGAGACAGACAGACAGACAAGTGTTAGTGGAGGAGACAGACAGACAGACAGACAGACAGACCAGTGTTAGTGGAGGAGACAGACAGACAGACAGACAGACAGACAGACAGACAGACAGACAGACAGGCAGGCAGACAGACAGACCAGTGTTAGTGGAGGAGACAGACAGACAGACAGACAGACAGACAGACAGACAGACAGACAGACAGACAGACAGACAGACAGACAGACAGACAGACAGGCAGACAGGCAGACAGACAGACAGACAGACCAGTGTTAGTGGAGGAGACAGACAGACAGACAGACAGACAGACAGACAGACAGACAGACAGAGACAGACTGACCAGTGTTAGTGGAGGAGACAGACAGACTGACCAGTGTTAGTGGAGACAGACAGACAGACAGACTGACCAGTGTTAGTGGAGGAGACAGACAGACTGACCAGTGTTAGTGGAGGAGACAGACAGACAGACAGACTGACCATTGTTAATGGAGACAGACAGGCTGACCAGTGTTAGTGGAGGAGACAGACAGACTGACCAGTGTTAGTGGAGACAGACAGACAGACAGACTGACCAGTGTTAGTGGAGACAGACAGACAGACAGACTGACCAGTGTTAGTGGAGACAGACAGACAGACAGACTGACCAGTGTTAGTGGTGGAGACAGACAGACAGACTGACCAGTGTTAGTGGAGACAGACAGACAGACTGACCAGTGTTAGTGGTGGAGGCAGACAGACAGACTGACCAGTGTTAGTGGTGGGGTAGCGCTTGCGGAGTTTCTCCGTCAGCTTGGAGACTTTGCTTCGGATGGGCTCGTTCCGACTCAGAAGGCCGTTGTCTGAGATGGTGTCATAGTCTGGAGTTCCTGTAGACACGTCGTCATCATCCTGGGAGAAGGACGGAGGAAATCAAAAGAGACAGGAGAGAGAGAGAGAGAGAGAGAGAGAGAGAGAAATAGAAAGAGAGGAGGGATACAGAGAGAAAGAGAGTTACTCAGTTGTTCCAGATGGTAGGTTTCTTGGTGAACATCCCATCAGGAGGTAAGTGTGACCAGGACCTATCCCTCCACAACTAACCACCAGGGGGCGCCCACCAGAGTGCTTTCCCACTCCACCAGGGGGCGCCCACCAGTGTGCCTCCCCAGTCCACCAGGATCCCTTGCCATCCCTAAACGACCATGCCTCCAGCACAGCCGTAGGTGAACGGTGAACGGTGCCTCCCTCACGCGTGATAACGTCAGGATGTTAAAACCCCACCCATGCATTCATGTCTGTGAGTTCATGTAGTCCGACCAGCTGGACTCTTACTGAGCAGAGTCAAGCTGGGGACACAGGGATGGAGGGAATGGAGAGGAAAGGTGGAAGCAGGACGTTTGAGATCCTAAAGGAGGGCAGCATTCAGGGAGGGGAAGACTAGAGCTGTAGCCAACGTTAGCCCTGGACCCCCCCCCACCAAATAAAAAAATACACCTCTTAGTAAGTTGTTAAAAACCACAAACAGCCCAAGCAACTCTGACATTTGACCAATGAGCAGCGACCCATCAACCCCTCCCCTTCACCGTGGGGACCAATGGGGAAGAGGCACCTTCCTATCCGGCCAACGTCTCCGGAGCATATTGGACAGCCAACCAGCAGAGGGCCACACCTGCATTTATAACACAGGCCCACTGTCACTCACATTTTCTTTTTCTCTTTTAAGTCTGTCAGGAGTCTGCTTTTATACTTTTACAGGGAATTAGCTATTACATAAACATAACAACTAAAACAAAATTACATAAACTACTACTACAACAAAATTACATAAACTACCACTAAAACAATATTACATAAACTACCAGGCATACACCCACAAGTGAAAGAATGTCCATAGAAAAGAGACCGTGGCTATTTGACTGAGTCTGTACCGTTAAACCATTAGTCACTAATGGAATCCTCATCTGCAACGCTCCACAGAAAACGTTAACATTCATATAAGATCCCTGTCCAGCAAGACAGACAGGATGGAGGGAGGGAGGGAGGTGGATAGATGGATGAAGGGAGGGATGGAGGGAGGGAGGGATGGAGGTGGTGAGATTGAGGGATAGCGTTCACTTACCACTGAGGGAAGCTGGCTCTCCTTCGGAAGCGGAGCAACACACAAAAGCAGAGTCACATGCTAGTGCAACATCAAGATCAAGATCAACAGCAACACACACACACACACACACACACACACACACGCATCCAAGCACGAACACACACACACACACACACACACGCATCCAAGCACGAACACACACACACACACACGCACGCACACACACGCACACACACGCACACACACACACACAAAAGCAACATGCACAGACGCAAGCAAAGAAGGACGCGCCCTGGTATAAAGTGCCAGTCAAACGTTGGGACACAATTTCCCATTCAAGGGAGTGTTCGAGGGAATGGGAGTGTGTGTCCAAACGTTTGACTGGTGCTGTATGTTCATACAGATTTCCTAAAGAAGCCTTTTACTCACATCAAATTGCACTGCCACTACATTGAACAAAACCACTTCAAAAATAAGAACATGCCCTCAATGCATGTGTTCAATCAGCTCTCATCTAAAATGGCTTTTCAACAGTTAGCTGTAGTACCCCCTCCTGACACAGGGAGGCAGTGCTCACCTGTAAGGGCACGGGGGGCTCCTGAGAGGCAAGTCGACAAAGGAAGAGCAGGTGAGTCAGCAGCACAGGAAAAGAGGAGAAAGCAAAAGAAACAGAGGCCTGAGGCTGAGGATCACCCTAGCCTCTGACACACAGACAAGGCAGCAGCCATCATGGCTCTGTTACACGCAGGGAAGGATGCACGGTGCTAATATCGTAACAGGGTTGGGGAAAAAAAGTTATCATAGAAAAATACTGACTAGTGAGTAACACAAAAACTGAAATATTAAAAGCTAGATGTATATGTGTTGTAAAGGCAGGAGCCAAAAAAACTAAAGTGGGAATTACAAACGAATAACTTTGAAGCACAGCAAGAGTAGAGAGACAGCAAGAGTAGAACATCAGAGAGCCATTCAAAGGTCCAACTAAAGTGATGTCAATGAGAACCCTTTACCAACTAAAGTGATGTCAATGAGAACCCTTTACCAACTAAAGTGATGTCAATGAGAACCTTTTACCAACTAAAGTGATGTCAATGAGAACCCTTTACCAACTAAAGTGATGTCAATGAGAACCCTTTACCAACTAAAGTGACGTCAATGAGAACCCTTTACCAACTAAAGTGACGTCAATGAGAACCCTTTACCAACTGAAGTGATGTCAATGAGAACCCTTTACCAACTAAAGTGATGTCAATGAGAACCCTTTACCAACTAAAGTGATGTCAATGAGAACCCTTTACCAACTAAAGTGACTTCAATGAGAACCCTTTACCAACTAAAGTGATGTCAATGAGAACCCTTTACCAACTAAAGTGATGTCAATGAGAACCCTTTACCAACTAAAGTGACTTCAATGAGAACCCTTTACCAACTAAAGTGACTTCAATGAGAACCCTTTACCAACTAAAGTGACTTCAATGAGAACCCTTTACCAACTAAAGTGACTTCAATGAGAACCCTTTACCAACTAAAGTGACGTCAATGAGAACCCTTTACCAACTAAAGTGACTTCAATGAGAACCCTTTACCAACTAAAGTGACTTCAATGAGAACCCTTTACCAACTAAAGTGACGTCAATGAGAACCCTTTACCAACTAAAGTGACTTCAATGAGAACCCTTTACCAACTAAAGTGATGTCAATGAGAACCCTTTACCAACTAAAGTGATGTCAATGAGAACCCTTTACCAACTAAAGTGATGTCAATGAGAACCCTTTACCAACTAAAGTGATGTCAATGAGAACCCTTTACCAACTAAAGTGATGTCAATGAGAACCCTTTACCAACTAAAGTGACTTCAATGAGAACCCTTTACCAACTAAAGTGACTTCAATGAGAACCCTTTACCAACTAAAGTGACTTCAATGAGAACCCTTTACCAACTAAAGTGACGTCAATGAGAACCCTTTACCAACTAAAGTGATGTCAATGAGAACCCTTTACCAACTAAAGTGATGTCAATGAGAACCCTTTACCAACTAAAGTGATGTCAATGAGAACCCTTTACCAACTAAAGTGATGTCAATGAGAACCCTTTACCAACTAAAGTGATGTCAATGAGAACCCTTTACCAACTAAAGTGATGTCAATGAGAACCCTTTACCAACTAAAGTGACTTCAATGAGAACCCTTTACCAACTAAAGTGACTTCAATGAGAACCCTTTACCAACTAAAGTGATGTCAATGAGAACCCTTTACCAACTAAAGTGACTTCAATGAGAACCCTTTACCAACTAAAGTGATGTCAATGAGAACCCTTTACCAACTAAAGTGATGTCAATGAGAACCCTTTACCAACTAAAGTGACTTCAATGAGAACCCTTTACCAACTAAAGTGACTTCAATGAGAACCCTTTACCAACTAAAGTGATGTCAATGAGAACCCTTTACCAACTAAAGTGATGTCAATGAGAACCCTTTACCAACTAAAGTGATGTCAATGAGAACCCTTTACCAACTAAAGTGATGTCAATGAGAACCCTTTACCAACTAAAGTGATGTCAATGAGAACCCTTTACCAACTAAAGTGATGTCAATGAGAACCCTTTACCAACTAAAGTGATGTCAATGAGAACCCTTTACCAACTAAAGTGACTTCAATGAGAACCCTTTACCAACTAAAGTGACTTCAATGAGAACCCTTTACCAACTAAAGTGATGTCAATGAGAACCCTTTACCAACTAAAGTGATGTCAATGAGAACCCTTTACCAACTAAAGTGATGTCAATGAGAACCCTTTACCAACTAAAGTGACTTAAATGAGAACCCTTTACCAACTAAAGTGATGTCAATGAGAACCCTTTACCAACTAAAGTGATGTCAATGAGAACCCTTTACCAACTAAAGTGATGTCAATGAGAACCCTTTACCAACTAAAGTGATGTCAATGAGAACCCTTTACCAACTAAAGTGATGTCAATGAGAACCCTTTACCAACTAAAGTGACTTAAATGAGAACCTTTTACCAACTAAAGTGACTTCAATGAGAACCTTTTACCAACTAAAGTGATGTCAATGAGAACCTTTTACCAACTAAAGTGATGTCAATGAGAACCTTTTACCAACTAAAGTGACTTCAATGAGAACCTTTTACCAACTAAAGTGACTTCAATGAGAACCTTTTACCAACTAAAGTGACTTCAATGAGAACCCTTTACCAACTAAAGTGATGTCAATGAGAACCTTTTACCAACTAAAGTGACTTCAATGAGAACCTTTTACCAACTAAAGTGACTTCAATGAGAACCTTTTACCAACTAAAGTGACTTCAATGAGAACCCTTTACCAACTAAAGTGATGTCAATGAGAACCTTTTACCAACTAAAGTGATGTCAATGAGAGCCCTTTACCAACTAAAGTGACTTCAATGAGAACCTTTTACCAACTAAAGTGACTTCAATGAGAACCCTTTACCAACTAAAGTGATGTCAATGAGAACCTTTTACCAACTAAAGTGATGTCAATGAGAGCCCTTTACCAACTAAAGTGACTTCAATGAGAGCCCTTTACCAACTAAAGTGACTTCAATGAGAACCCTTTACCAACTAAAGTGATGTCAATGAGAACCTTTTACCAACTAAAGTGATGTCAATGAGAACCTTTTACCAACTAAAGTGATGTCAATGAGAACCCTTTACCAACTAAAGTGACTTCAATGAGAACCCTTTACCAACTAAAGTGATGTCAATGAGAACCCTTTACCAACTAAAGTGATGTCAATGAGAACCCTTTACCAACTAAAGTGATGTCAATGAGAACCCTTTACTAACTAAAGTGATGTCAATGAGAACCCTTTACCAACTAAAGTGATGTCAATGAGAACCCTTTACCAACTAAAGTGACTTAAATGAGAACCCTTTACCAACTAAAGTGATGTCAATGAGAACCCTTTACCAACTAAAGTGATGTCAATGAGAACCCTTTACCAACTAAAGTGATGTCAATGAGAACCCTTTACCAACTAAAGTGATGTCAATGAGAACCCTTTACCAACTAAAGTGATGTCAATGAGAACCCTTTACCAACTAAAGTGACTTAAATGAGAACCTTTTACCAACTAAAGTGACTTCAATGAGAACCCTTTACCAACTAAAGTGATGTCAATGAGAACCTTTTACCAACTAAAGTGATGTCAATGAGAGCCCTTTACCAACTAAAGTGACTTCAATGAGAACCTTTTACCAACTAAAGTGACTTCAATGAGAACCCTTTACCAACTAAAGTGATGTCAATGAGAACCCTTTACCAACTAAAGTGACGTCAATGAGAACCCTTTACCAACTAAAGTGATGTCAATGAGAACCCTTTACCAACTAAAGTGACTTCAATGAGAACCCTTTACCAACTAAAGTGATGTCAATGAGAACCTTTTACCAACTAAAGTGATGTCAATGAGAACCTTTTACCAACTAAAGTGATGTCAATGAGAACCCTTTACCAACTAAAGTGACTTCAATGAGAACCCTTTACCAACTAAAGTGATGTCAATGAGAACCCTTTACCAACTAAAGTGATGTCAATGAGAACCCTTTACCAACTAAAGTGATGTCAATGAGAACCCTTTACTAACTAAAGTGATGTCAATGAGAACCCTTTACCAACTAAAGTGATGTCAATGAGAACCCTTTACCAACTAAAGTGACTTAAATGAGAACCCTTTACCAACTAAAGTGATGTCAATGAGAACCCTTTACCAACTAAAGTGATGTCAATGAGAACCCTTTACCAACTAAAGTGATGTCAATGAGAACCCTTTACCAACTAAAGTGATGTCAATGAGAACCCTTTACCAACTAAAGTGATGTCAATGAGAACCCTTTACCAACTAAAGTGACTTAAATGAGAACCTTTTACCAACTAAAGTGACTTCAATGAGAACCCTTTACCAACTAAAGTGATGTCAATGAGAACCCTTTACCAACTAAAGGGGAAAGTCTTTACCTCAATGGCGTCCTTAAACTCATCGTCTGGCTCTGCCTCCTCAGCCTCCTCCACACTGCCAGGGGACAGGTCCTAGACACACACACACACACACACACACACACACACACACACACACACACACACACACACACACACACACACACACACACACACACACACACACACACACACACACACACACACACACACACACACACACACAGTTATCATACACGTAACATACCAGGGGATAAGTTAGCTAAGCAGCTTACAGAGCACCACTGGATTTCTCTAGTTAATGAATGCATGACTCACGGGCCATCATTTTAAGCCCTCCTCCTCCCCCTCTCTATCTCTACCTTTCTTTCCGTTCTCTCCCTCCTGCCACCCCTCCCTCTCTCTCTCTCTCTCTCTCTCTCTCTCTCTCTCTCTCTCTCCTCACCTCTAGGCTGGAGGGCGTCGGGGTGCGGTCCAGCTGGCCGGTGTGGTCTGGTTCTGTGTGGTCTGTCTCGCCCTCGGGGTACTGGCTGTTGCCCTGTTGGAACAACTCCCTGAGGTCCAACATCACTGGAGGGGGAAGAGGGAGGAGAAGGAGGAGGAGGAGGAGGAGAAGGAGCCAGCTTAGGGTCTCTCTAACTGACTTTATCAGACAGAGGCAGCAGTGTGACTGAACTGTGCAGGGTGGAACTCAGCGTGGATGGATTTCATATGAATATACTAAAGTGTTTATTAAACATGTTTGAAAGCTTGAGCAGACAAGAGATGAGGTTTCTTTTTTCACCGAGAGAAAATAGTGACCACTTCCACTGTGTGTGTGTGTGTGTGTGTGTGTGTGTGTAGGAGATCAATGGTGAACCTGACCTCGATAGAACTCCCGGTTCCACAGGAAGAGGGCGCTGTTGAGAGCAGCGAGCCCCCAGCCTACAGGCACAGAGAACAGCAGCCACGTCCCAGCTAGCACCGCCCCATAGAACCTGGAGGGAGAGAAACACAACCACTGGTACAACTGTCTGTCTGTCTGCCTGTCTGTCTGCCTGTCTGCCTGCCTGCCTGTCTGTCTGCCTGCCTGCCTGCCTGCCTGCCTGCCTGCCTGCCTGCCTGCCTGCCTGCCTGCCTGCCTGCCTGCCTGCCTGCCTGCCTGCCTGCCTGGCTGTTTGTGGTTACCAGGAAGGAAAACATCCAGAGAAATAGCATTCATGGCTGATATAATCTGATCTGTGGCCTGATAACATACAAACACATGAATGGCTTGGTCAAACCATTGGATCCTTGTGGAATGTGGTGTGTGTGTGTGTGTGTGTGTGTGTGTGTGTGTGTGTGTGTGTGTGTGTGTGTGTGTGTGTGTGTGTGTGCTAACCTAGCAGACTTGGAGTGGCTCTCCCAGTACAGAACCTTGTAGATGGACTCTGAAAACTGGCATGCATAGGACAGCAGGTCATCCAACTGTTTTAACCTGTAAGGAACAAACACACACACACACACACACACACACACACACACACACACACACACACACACCATCAGCACAACTAGTTGTTCAGCCAGAGCTACACACACGTAACACACACAGTGTCTCTTTCTCTTACAGGTCTTTGACCTCCATCATAGCCTCCTGCTTGGTGACCTCTACGTTCTGGAGGTCCCTGCGGTGCACCGCATAGTACCGGCTCTTCTTCAGGTCCGCCTCCGAGGCCCCGCCTCCACACCTGTCCTGCAGGTAACACAGGGCGGCCGGCGCAGACACCCCCAGCACACACACAGAGAACCAGCCCACTAGGACAGGGACGACAGAGTAAGAGACAGATCAATCCTATACTGATGTCATCATGCCATCAGAGTGCTGCGTTAACCTGGCTCTATCTGATAACACTAGCTCTACCAGACCATAACAGTGAGGGTTGGGGCGCTTATAGGGGGAGCTTCTTAGAAACGCTGCATGTTATATTTAAGCCTGGCGTCAACTCACCTTCGCTGACAGTGAGGAAGAGGATGTTGAGAAGGACACAGACGAGCAGGGAACACAGCGGCATCTTCCACCTGCGAGGGCGGAAAGGTCAAGGGTCATTACTAGGCACGTCAGCTGCTGCTTCAACAGGGAGGAGACACGGTCATACTAGCACGCGAACACAACGCACCCGAGCAGGAAGCGCGCGAGCTCCACAGAGTCTGTTATGGGTTCCAGGAACAGAGCCATCCTCTTGTAGGACACCACCATGTTGAGGAGGTCAAAGGTGGGCGTGGAGCGGGGGCTTCCTAGCTCAGACGGGTCCGGGGAACCCGGAGTCTCTTTCGGGGATGGCTGCCCCAGCTCTCCCCGGTCCAGGGCACCCTGGGTGGGTTCCTGGGATACTCCTGCACCGGGCAGCATTCCTCTTACCAATTAAATGCCACCTAGAGAGACCCAGTCCGAAAGAGGGTGTTTCAGAAAACAGGATGTGATTGTTGGATGCTAGTCCGATAGTCAGCAGGTTTTATACAGACAACATGGCATGACAACGTGACATCCCCTATCAAACGAGAAGAAGAAATTGCGAACTGAACAAAAACGAACTGACCCGCTAACATCAAACTATAGCCTGGTCTATTCAAATCCCAGCTGGTCAAGGAAACACACGCCAGGACATCATTAGCTAGTCATGATGAAAGGGTAAAACATTTGCTCGGTCCGTTTCCAATATACAAAATAAAAAGTAATTAAATCATATTTGCCATTTAAGACATTTTACAAAGAAGCTCTGGTATAATTCAAAGTAAGCTTACTGTTTGTTTTTAGCGATAAGCTAGCTGGCTGGTCTTCTTTCAAGTACACTTCCGCAACTAACCCCGAGACAGACTGTGTAGTCGATTGCGGACCTAAACTGGAGTCGATGGCTGAACCAGCGCTTGATGTTGCAGGAGATAGAGCTTTGTAAAAAAAAAAATGTTATAATAATAAATAAATAAAAGGTTTACTGATTTCAAATGTCAATAGTCAAATATGTATTTTGTCTTACATTATTTTTTTCTATTTTAGTTTTGTGTCTACTTAAAAGACCGTTTTGGTTTCCTGCTGGCTACCAAGATTCCAATAAAATAATTCCAATAATAATGGGTCTCAATTTTTTAAGAATTTAACATACTTTGTTTTCACAGACAATGCTTGCACTTCTTTTAAACGCCACGTCTCGTGCCTAAGTACCTGAATGCAACATGCACATGTTTTGTGTTGTGTTTAAGAGAGTGACCTAAACAATGTCACCGTTGCCCGATGTATAGACAGTTACATGCAACTTGCCTGGTGAACATTGCTCACAGCGCATGTTGTCCTTTCTATCTGGTTTTGGAATATACAGGAAATTAAGAATTAAAAATGGAGTAAAATAGCAAGTTATAGGGTAAAATTTGTAAAAAAAAAAATAAAACACAATTATAAACACAGTAATAGGTAAGAGAGAGAAACTATACAGTGCAAGAGGTTGGGATGGGGTAAGGATGTCTACTTATTCCGTTGTCTTGGTGCTGACAAAATATGGCAAGTGAGACCAAAACAGTACATTTGCATAAAGTAATGTTTAAACATAGCCACGCATGTCTGCATCTGGCATGAAATGAGAGCACAGGCTATAATTTCTTATCCCGACAGTCTCTCTCTACCCCCCCCCCCCCCCCCCCCTCTCTCTCTCTCTCTCTCTCTCTCTCTCTCTCTCTCTCTCTCTCTCTCTCTCTCTCTCTCTCTCTCTCTCCCCAACTCGCTCTCGTCATCTCCAATTCCGATTCTTTTTATTAGCTGTCTGGCTTCATACACCGCATTCCTTGCGATCGTCATCTCAGTTCACATCAGAGGAGTTGAGCGTCTACTTGCGGGTTTAAGCAGAAACGCGATCGAGGTCGCCAAAACAATATAGTCACTGATGAAGACTGCAGAATCTTTTTCTGAGAGCAGAAATCTTTATGTTGATTGCTATATGGTGGAATGTTTAAAGCGGTGAACCCCTTAAATGATAAGCCATATTTATGTTTATGAACATCCTGGAGACTGAGGAGTCTGTGGGATATTTCAAGGTAAGTTCTTTTTTTGTTTTGAGGTTTGTGTTTGTGTGTGTGCACGTGCCTTCCCACCTGCTCGATGGTGTGAGAGTGTGTATGTGTGTATTTGACAACGGGTGGTTTAACTATTACCATTGTCTCTAGGGTAGACTGAGCAGGGCAGGCAGTGCACCCAGATACTTTGCTTCCTAGGATGGGAGGAAATGGAGCAAAATCAAATAATAGGGTGAAGTTTAGTTAAAAAAGGCTTACACTAAAGAAGCTTGACGGACAGTAGCTTTTCTTCCTGCTTCAGGGTGCAGAGGAAGGCTAGTGTGACTGATTCAGCAAGAACGTGCAGATCCTCCCTAGCAGACCTCTGTGGATTAACGTGACTGCCATGCAGACAGTAAACCCCGGTCAAATTCAGAGGAAGCTCTGGATGCACTTCATGCCTTGTTCATGCCGCTTTTCCAACACCCTGAAAAAAAGCTGGTTTAAGTAATCTACACATTGTGTTTATACTAAATATGTTGCACCCTAACCCAAAAACTAGAGCTCTATCCAACTTTAACCTCACCTTCTTTTGTCTTGTGTGTGTGTGTGTGTGTGTGTGTGTGTGTGTGTGTGGGTGTGTGTGTGTGAGTGTCTGTGTGTGTGTGTGTGTGTGTGTGTGTGTGTGTGTGTGTGTGTGTGTGTGTGCGTGCACATTTATGCAGATGAAGTCTGCAGATGTGTGTGATGGCAGAGCTGTTGTTTTCACTGAGAGCTACTGTAACATCTGCAACGCCCAGCTCATCTCAGAGTCACAGCGTGTAGCCCACTACGAGGTAAGACAGAGAGTTATACTAAACGCACACTCTTTACACTATGAGGTGAGACAGAGAGTTATATTAAACACACACTCTTTACACTATGAGGTGAGACAGAGAGTTATATTAAACACACACTCTTTACACTACGAGGTAAGACAGAGAGTTATACTAAACACACACTCTTTACACTATGAGGTGAGACAGAGAGTTATACTAAACACACACTCTTTACACTATGAGGTGAGACTGTCTGTCTGTCTGTCTGTCTGTCTGTCTGTCTGTCTGTCTGTCTGTCTGTCTGTCTGTCTGTCTGTCTGTCTGTCTGTCTCACCCCTCCTCTCCTCCTCTTCACCAGAGTAAGAAACATGCCAACAAGGTCCGACTGTTTTACATGCTCCATCCAGAGGACGGGGGCCCGCCATGCAAGAGACTCAGACCTGACAACCCTGTAAGTGTGTGTGTGTGTGGGGGCGTGCTGTAGTGAATGTGTATGTTTTCCATTTGTGTGTGTGTGTGTGTCAGAGTGATTTGAAGCGGGTCAGGAGCTCACCTTGGTAACCGTCCCTGCTGAAGGTGGAAGGAGGACGGAGCAGTAAATGTCATGAGAAACGAGAAGAGTGCAGAGAGTCATGGCTGCAAATAGGCTGCCCATGGAGTGTGTAGGAGTGGGTGTGTGTTACAGGGCGTGTATGTGTGTGTGTGCGTGTGTGTGTATTGTGTGTGTGTGTATGTGTGTGTTACAGAGCGTGTGTGTGTTGTGTGTATTTGCCTGTGTGTGTGTGTGTGTGTGTGTTACAGAGGGTGTGTGTGTTGTGTGTATTTGCGTGTGTGTGTGTGTTACAGAGCATGCGTGCGCGTGTGTGTGTGTTACAGAGCGTATGTGTGTGTGTTGCGTGTGTGTGTGTGTGTGTGTGTGTGTGTGTGTGTGTGTGCGTGTGTGTGTTAGAGAGAGACTTCTGTCTCCTCTCCTGATGAAGTGTAGGAGATGTTTCCCTGTAGCTTACAGGAAGACAAGAATAACACACACGCACACGCATACACGTGCACAAATAAAGACACGTGCACAAACAAAGACATGTGCACTCACACACCCTCCAAAGCAAACAATAGCACACACACACACACACACACACACACACACACACACACACACACACACACACACATGGAGTCTCATCCTAGGGGAGTAGAATGTGTGAACAACACCGCGGAAAACATTTTCATACTCACAGTTTCTTTTTAGTGTGTGTGTGTGTATGTCTGTGTGTGTGTGTGTGTGTGTGTGTGTGTGTGTGTGTATGCTTCATATCTCCTACTCTGTTCTTTTTAGTGTGTGTGTGTGTGTGTGTGTGTGTGTGTGTGTGTGTATGTATGCTTCATATCTCCTGTTCTTTTTAGTGTGTGTGTGTGTTATAT
>CM030176.1:815000-877500 GCA_017639675.1 Aplochiton taeniatus
GAAAGTTGTGTAACTCTAGTTTGATTGATGAGCCTGTGGTTGGCTGGTTGGTATGGCAAGTTGATCCCATGTCTGCTTTTTAAATTTAGAGCAGGCTGTCAGGGCCAGGGTATTTGGTGGGTGGGTACACACACACACACACACACACACACACACACACACACACACACACACACACACACACACACACACATATACACACGCTCCCTCTCCTGTCGACAAACACAAACTCGACCACATGGTTTGTCACAGTGCCACGGTCCTCTAGAGGCCTTGAAACAGAGGCTGCTTTTAAAACAGGAAAAGGGAAGGAACAGAGGAGGACAAGATGAAGAGGAGGATGAAGGGTCTGTGTTGTGTGTTTGTCCTGAGGAAGATGGGCAAGGTGTTGAAGAACCCTCAGGAAAAGTTTAAATTTGACACTGCAGCGTTCAGTGTCTCGTCAACACTTTGCAAACACATTTTAAAATAAATCCTAAGTGCCAAAGCGCTGTTATACTTTCAGAACAAGAGGACTGTCCCGTGGGACAGCCAGGGTTGGGTTCTGCAGCAGACGGATTGGCTCTTTAGAAGTCTGCTTATGCTGCAAATTAAACTGTTCCATACAGCTGGACTAAAGTGAACCCTAACCATAACAATAACCCTAACCCTATCCCTAACACTATCACTGACCCTAACCCTAGCCCTAACCCTAACCCTATCCCTATCCCAAACCGTAAGCCTAACCCTAACCCTATCCCTATCCCTATCCCTAACCCTAATCCTAACCCTAACCATATCCCTATCCCTAACCCTAAGCCTAACCCTAATGCTAACCCTAACCCTATCCCTATCCCTAACCCTAACCCTAAAGATCACTGTAACAGAGCAAGGCAGAGAGAGGTAGGGAATAGCAAGCGTGAGATCTTCTTCTCCTTCACGGATCTCTCTTCCCTTCTTTGCCGTTCCAATTTCAATTTAGCCTAGAACCTCTTTTTCCCTCTCATCATCCCTTGTTTTACATTCCTTCTTATCTCTCCATCCCCGTGCCTCTTTGCGACAGGTGTAGATGAGCAAGGCTACGTGGCCCAGTGTTGATTCATTTTCCAACGCCTTCGTTTTTCCCCCAGCGGCAAATTGAAACCGCTTCACATCCCCCGTCTCCTGGCACAAATTAATTTCCTTCCCTAATCATGGAAGCCCCCCCCCCCCCCCCCCCCCCCCAACCCCTCCCTCCAGGGACCCACGTCACCTGGCACCTCCAACCAAGGGAGGAGAAGTAAAGGGGGAGAGTCAGTGCAGTGCTTTCTCTCTTTCTCTCTCTCTGTCTCTCTCTGTCTCTCTCTGTCTCTCTTTCTCTCTCTCTGTCTCTCTCTGTCTCTCTCTCACTTTCTCTCTCTCTCTTTCTCTCTCTCGCTCTCTCTTTCTCTCTCTCTCTCTCTCTCTCTCTCTCTCTCGCTCTGTCTCTCTGTCTCTTTCTTTCTCTGTCTCTTTCTCTCTCTCTCTCTCTCTCTCTCTCTCTCTCTCTCTCTCTCTCTCTCTCTCTCTCTCTCTCTCTCTCTCTCTCTCTTTCTCTCTCTCCTCTCTCCCTCTCTCCCTCTCTTTTTCTGTCACTTTCTCCTTCTTACACACAAGCACACATGCACACACATGCTCACATATAGAGTTTTAATGTCCACCTCAAGGCTCATGTAATCTGAGCAGCTGATCCTCCTGCCTCACCCCTCATGTGATTACTTATTGAGACACAGCAGACACTCCCAGGACCCTGCTCACACACACACACACACACACACACACCCACACACACACACACACACACACACACACACACACACACACACACACACACACACACACACACACACAATAAAGCGAGATTAAGTGTTTTCCCTGAGCTGCAGCAGGTAGACAGGTAGCTGACATTGTTAAGGAAACTGTATCCATCAACAGCACTGGGCCCCTATGGAGCAGCCATGGAAGAGGGGGGGCCGGGTGGAGGGCCGGGTGGAGGGCCGGGTGGAGAACGGGGTGGAGGGCCGGGGTGGAGGGCCGGGGTGGAGGGCCGGGTGGAGGCCGAGGTGGAGGGCCGGGTGGAGGGCCGGGTGGAGAACGGGGTGGAGGGCCGGGGTGGAGGGCCGGTGGAGGCCGAGGTGGAGGGCCGGGTGGGGGGCCGGGTGGAGGGCCGGGTGGAGGAGGAAATGGATGCCAGAGTCAAAGACAGACGCATCGAGGCATTAGTGCACTTTAAAAAGTTGACAGATTTTTACTACAGGCCTCAAGGCAATGAGAGACACTAAAGGGCTTATTTTACCCTCAACAATTTAAAGTCCATATGGTTCGTCAGTGTTATGGGAGGTGTGTGCGTGTGTGTGTGTGTGTGCGTGTATGCATGTGTGTGTGTGTGTGTGTGTGTGTGCCCGCCTGTGTGTGTGCGTGCGTGCGTGCGTGTATGCGTGTGTGCGTGTGTGTGCGTGTGTGTGTGTGTGTGTGTGTGTGTCTAAATGTGTTCAGCTTTAGCTGAGGGTCTCAATGCTCCCCAGGGGGTTCCCCTCCATTTATTTCCTCATAGAAATCTCTTTCATTTGATTGAAAGGCTGGCTGAGGGGAGCAATACTTTGAATGGATATAGTCAATGAGCTAATAAAGTCACGCTTAATAACAATATTAAGTTACACAGAATCAGGCAGCAGATTAAACCACACGCACACACACACACACACACACACACACACACACACACACACACACACACACACTGACTGTACAAAGAGATCTATCTAGAGCGAGAAAGAGAAGAGCGAGTGAGTAAAGAGAAAAAAATGCTTGAAGCAGAAAAGTCTGAGTCCCTTGAGGCCGTTGTTTCTCTGCTCAGCATTGTTCCAGTTTGCTTTGCTCCTCACTTGGAGGCAGACAGCGGCTCAGATGGCTTCATTGTGACGACACTCAGGGCATCACGTAGTGGCGGCTTTCTCCTTCTGTTTCCTCAAGCTATTGAGTTTCTTTATTCAATAAGTGATATTTGTTGGTTTTGTCCGACAAACTGGTAAAGAAGATGAAATCGTGTTATTTTTCTTGTTTTGGAGTGCTCCAGCTTTGTTGCACTGTAGGGAGCTGCCTTTGTTTCAATGGTGATAGATTATCAGTAAATACCACCACTGTTAATGGGCCGTTACTTTCCATTTTTGTTCTGGAGGAAACTTTTTCCAATTAGGAACACGATTCTGGTCGATGTTTAATCTACTCTATAGAGTGTGGAAGTATTGAATGTAAAAATAACTTTTTTCATCTTTTTACTTTTTGAAAATGAAGAGAACTTTGAATGTTCATGAAGGCTTGAATTGTTTGCTAATAGCAAATGAACATAGTGAGTACTGTTCCTGTAAGGACAAATGAACATAGTGAGTACTGTTCCTGTAAGGACAAATTACCATAGTGAGTACTGTTCCTGTAAGGACAAATGAACATAGTGAGTACTGTTCCTGTAAGGACAAATTACCATAGTGAGTACTGTTCCTGTCAGGACAAATGACCATAGTGAGTACTGTTCCTGTCAGGACAAATGAACATAGTGAGTACTGTTCCTGTCAGGACAAATTAACATAGTGAGTACTGTTCCTGTCAGGACAAATGAACATAGTGAGTACTGTTCCTGTCAGGACAAATGAACATAGTGAGAACTGTTCCTGTAAGGACAAATGAACATAGTGAGTACTGTTCCTGTAAGGACAAATTAACATAGTGAGTACTGTTCCTGTCAGGACAAATTAACATAGTGAGTACTGTTCCTGTTTCCAGGGCAACTGGAGTGGAGGCCTTGATTGACGGCCTCTGTCTTGCCGACTCATCGTCTTCATTCCCTCCTTCCCATTGCTCTACATTTCCTTGTAACATTTCAGCAGACATGTCAGAATCCCAGTTAAGGCCCAGCCTGATGACAACCTCAATGACCCCGAGTCTTTCATAACTTCAACTTACTCCAACACCAATGCATCAACCTCTATGTCATTTATCTAACACAAGATGGATGTCAGTCAACTCAGGCCACATCACCATGACAAATGTGCACACACACACACACACACACACACACACACACACACACACACACACATACACTCACACCTTTCTAAATATTCCAATTGATTTCTCAGATGGCCAAGTCTTTTTGGTTTGAGTTCAAATTTACATTGATCCACACCCCAGAGGGAATATTGCACACACACACACACACACACACACACACACACACACACACAAACACACACACACACACACACACACACACACACACACACACACACAAACACACACACACATACACACACACACACACCTTTACATTTATCCACACCCCAGAGGGAATAATGCAATGATACCGTTGACTCGACAAATCCTGCTCCTGCTTCCAAATTTATATTAGTGAAGATGACATCACTGCCATCCCAGTCCCAGACAGTCTGGCAGGTGTCCAAAGGATGAATCAAAGTAAGCCTTTGATCTGAGAACTCAAACCTTACATGTTGAACTAACAGAGGTGATGTTCCTCTTTCATCAGCACAGCATGTGGCCGAGGAGAGAACCCATTAACAAGCAGATACATGGAGGGGCAGTGTGTGTGTGTGTGTGTGTGTGTGTGTGTGTGTGTGTGTGTGTGTGTGTGTGCGTGGGAGAGAAACTGGCTCAATAACCATGGTGACATTGTATTAAAGACATAAAGTTATTTATCCCCCCCACCTGCTGTTTCCAGGGATGATGATATCCTGCGGGTGGTGGCAGAGGCGTCCTTTCTTCTTGCCTGACAGTAATTGGAGCATCGGGGGCCTGAACTCATTTTGACAGTAGCTGACAGAACAGGCAAACTTAAACAGTACGTATGCACACACACACACACACACGCACAAACACACACATCCAGACATGCACACACATACACACAACCCCCCACACACACACACACACACATCCAGACATGCACACACATACACACACACACACACATGTACACACACACACTCACACACACACACACATAAACCCAGACACACACAGGTGAACAGCTCTTCCCAAGGCCTGAGGTTCAGATAGAGGTTTTTTTGTGTGCTCAATCTCACAACATGAAAATCCATTTGGCTGCATCTTTGCATCCGCTCTGCCTCTGTCTCTGCCTCTGCCTCTGTCTCTGCCTCTGTCTCTGCCTCTGTCTCTGCATCTGCCTCTGTCTCTGCCTCTGCCTCTGTCTCTGCCTCTGTCTCTGCCTCTGTCTCTGCATCTGCCTCTGCCTCTGCCTCTGTCTCTGTCTCTGCATCTGCCTCTGCCTCTGTCTCTGTCTCTGTCTCTGCCTCTGCCTCTGCCACGTGGCTGGGCTCCAAGCAACTGAGGAGAGGACGAGGTTCCTGCAGAGGAAGCCAAAAAGTAGTTGGGTTTAATGTCGAGAATCGCCTCGTGACTTCCAGACACTGAAGATGTATGTATTAGGGTGTATTTTTTATCCTAGTGTTGGAGGGGACAGTTCTTTTGGATCGGAGGATGTGGTGGTGATTTGTCAGTGTCTCATCTTTGCACGCTGGGGAAAGCTGGAAGTAGCTCCTCTTGCCACTGGAGAACGAGCTCATCTTGCAGGGGTTGGCAAGACGTTTGTACGCACAGTGAGCAAAGACGCACGCACGCACGCACGCACACACACACACACACACACACACACACACACACACTCTCTCTCTCTCTCTCTTTTTCTCTCTTTCTCTTTCTTTATCTTTCTCTCCATTCCTACCTCTCTCTCTCTTTCTCTTCTTTCTCTCTTACTCAATCTCTCCCTTTCTCTCTCTCCATTTCTCCCCATCTCTGAAACTTATGCCTGCTTTTTCTCTGTGAAAATTGTTCATCTCGTTCCACTTCCTCCTGAGCAAACAGGCACAGCGCGAGGGTAATGTCCGCGTGAACCAGATCAGAACCTCCGATAGCGATAGTCGCTCTCTATACCAGTGAATTATGCAAACAGGGTATTTTATAGCATATTAATATCACAATAATGTATTTCATTGTTTTAGATGTGTTATAGGAGATGGGGGACAATGTTCCACTTCTGCGTCACAGTATGTCCTGAGGGTCAGATTTACCGTGCCATCTAGAGGTCGTACGTAGCAACATAAACATGTCTACGAAAAAAAAGGTTATGCCTCAATGTATTAATGCTACTCCACTTAATCAAAACCATACTCTTCCACCACCATAATCTCTAAATTAAAAATAAAAAGCATGGCCTAAATAATATAATTTTTTTCTAGACAGCCTATACATATATGCCGTACAAAACCGAACGTCTAATTGTTTACCCTCTTGATTAACAGACACAGAGTCATACTGATTACTTGAAGGCTGCATGGCTGTCCCTGGTAAGATAAATGTGTGAGTAGGAAGTCCAGTCATTTCATTGCACAAACCCTTAGCAAAGCCGAAATTGAAAGTCTCAAGTACGAAACGCTCGAGACGAACCTGCTACATCTAGCGGTGGGTTTAGAAAATACACACACTCGTTGCTCAAAGCCTGGAGGGCTAGTAGATTGGTCTACTTTCATTGGGATAGCCAAGTCGATTTGTTGCAGGCACTGCACAACATACTTTTCTCGTGTTGGCTACCGGCACTATCATGGGGGAGAAATGGGCGAGAATCTATCTTGCTGTCTGTTTGAACCCTTCATGCAATTTGTTTTGAGTAAACGTTCTCAGCACATTGACGTCACTACAGGATTATATCGTGACTGTGCATGGCTTCATTGACGCGACTCTCTCCTGTTCAACGATTGGGTAAAAGTGCATGGGACAGGCCGTATGGGCGGACACCTTTGACTATACCGCTGTTGCTGGAGTATGGAGCCAAACTTAGTGCTCCTCTATATTGAGTCAGCCGTATGGATAATAAAAAGATCGATTTGACACTACACTTGGAAATTTACGCTGCATCTGCACATCCAAGATCTGAATTTACTGCTGGACCTGGGCCTATCACTCATTTTGGAGGTAAGCAAGAGCTTTGGCTCTGCAGGATCTATTTGATTCCCGTTGTGCTATATAGATTGACACGTCTTGATCTCAATGTTAACCAGTCTACATACGTTTTGTTTTCCAAATCTGTTACACCTTTTCAGTATTAGCTTTGATAACGTTGCTTGGCCTACTAATGTTGTGTGGTCTTCCTAAATTTAAATTAACCAATCGCAGAGTCTTTTTGCCGTTTGTCGATTATTATCTTAAACGTCTATATATTAATGCTAGTCTAATGCATGGCCAGTATGTACACTATTCTTTTCTAAGTATGTTTCCCCAGTTGAGATTCGACGAAATTCTGCGCCGTAACCTCTCAATGTCAATTACGTCAAATGTCACGGGTATTTTTGGGACTTCTGCTTAGTGGACTATTGATCGTTACTCACTCTTTAGTAAATGTTTACGGCCTGGTTTCCTTTCTTGGGAGCAACTTTTCACTAGAGTGGGAAAGGTATCATGTGACCTGTAAGTGGTCTCTCTCTTGCCCTCTCTCCCTCTGTGTGTGTGTGTGTGTGTGTGTGTGTGTGTGTGTGTGTGTGTGTGTGTGTGTGTGTGTGTGTGTGTGTGTGTGTGTGTGTGTGTGTGTTTGTGTTTGTAACCTTTTTCCTATACCCTCACTTTCTGCACGACTAAGACGTTAACAAGATAAGTGTTGGAGCCTTGGTTAACGTCTTGGGATGAAGCTAGGGTGGAGTTAGTGTTTGTGTGTGTGGTTTAAGACTTAATATTAGTTGTTTTCATTATTCTGTTGGTAGGGTTCTCTAACCAAACTAGATTTTCCTCACTGCCTCTTTTAACAGCTCTTCTCTTTTGCCACAGTCTCAACCCACATCCCCCAACCTACCCTGTCCATCCCTGCCACATGGAGGAAATCGCCCTGCCCCCCCCGGTAGTGGAGGATGGTCCGTCCCTGGAGTGGAAGCCCTCTGGTCGCAGCAGAAAGTCGGGCTGTTCCAACATCTTTGCAGGGGTGAACCTGCGGCAGCTGCGCCGGCTGTTCCATGTGGCGGGAGAAGGGGACGCGGAGCAGCGGGCACAGCTGGTGTGGAGGCGTGGGGCAAACGGAGGAACAGAGGCAGGAGAGGAAGAAGTAGGAGGGAATGGAGAGGAGGAGAGGGAGGAGGTGGAGGCCGGACTGGCCCAGGCTCTGGTGGGGTTGCGGGTACGAGCCAGGAGGAGCAGGTCGGGAATACGGGCCGAGGGACAACGGGAACCAACATGGCTGAGAGCCTTCGGACACCTCAGGTAATAAGACCTCAGGTAATAAGACAGACCTCAGGTAATAAGACCTCAGGTAATAAGACAGACCTCAGGTAATAAGACAGACCTCAGGTAATAAGACCTCAGGTAATAAGACAGACCTCAGGTAATAAGACCTCAGGTAATAAGACAGACCTCAGGTAATAAGACCTCAGGTAATAAGACAGACCTCAGGTAATAAGACCTCAGGTAATAAGACAGACCTCAGGTAACAGACAGACCTCAGATAATAAGACCTCAGGTAATAAGACAGACCTCAGGTAACAGACAGACCTCAGGTAATAATACAGACCTCAGGTAATGATACAGACCTCAGGTAATGGACAGACCTCAGGTAATGATACAGACCTCAGGTAATGGACAGACCTCAGGTAATAGACAGACCTTAGGTAATAGACAGACCTCAAGTAATAATACAGACCTCAGGTAATGATACAGACCTCAGGTAATGATACAGACCTCAGGTAATAAGACAGACCTCAGGTAATAGACAGACCTCAGGTAATAGACAGACCTCAGGTAACAGACAGACCTCAGGTAATAATACAGACCTCAGGTAATGATACAGACCTCAGGTAATGGACAGACCTCAGGTAATAGACAGACCTTAGGTAATGGACAGACCTCAGGTAATGGACAGACCTCAGGTAATAGACAGACCTGTAGAAGAAGGTGGACAAAATACACAAACGATTGTGTAACTTTTAGATGTAGCCAATTTATATCTGCTAACCCTAACCCTAACCCTAACCCCTAACCCCTAACCCTAACCCTAACCCTAACCCCTAACCCCTAACCCTAACCCTAACCCCTAACCCTAACCCTAACCCTAACCCTAACGCATATGTCAAGACTAGTGTCGTCACACACCTGGTCTCCCATGGCAACAGCTCTCCCATCAGGCATGTGTGTCTCGCAGACCGAGCTTGACCTCACACACCAATTGCTCACTCATCCATCCAAAAGTGCACACACACACACACATACACACATATACACACATACATGCACACAGACACAAACAGACACAGCGTTGCAGCAGTTGGGGATAAACACAGCACCTAAGATTTTCAAGGAAAGGCTTGGAAGTGGATCATGAACTGCTGTCAGTAGTCAGGAAGAATGTTAGTGAGAAGAAGGGCTTGTGATTGGCTAATCTCTGCTGCTAAGCTCAGGCTATCAAAGTGTGCATGACGTTGCAGGAGGTCACAGCTTAAGGAATAGTGGGAAAAACAGATGCCACAGAGGACTGCGAGACACACACACACACACACACACATATAGACACTACCACACACACATGCATAGACACGCTACCACACATACCTACCCCCCCCCCCCCCCCCCCACACACACACACACACACACACACAACCACACACACAGAATTTAAGGAGGCTAATCAGAGCTCCACCTGCCTCCTGTTTTGTTGGCAGGATGTTGTCTCCTTCAAATTCAACTTCAGAGTAACCTACACATACTTGCAGCAGATTTAGTTTTGTTGTGTAGTTAATTGAAAGGTATGCACACACATATCCTTTTGTTATTACTATTGTATTTATTTATACAGGGGTAACCAACTGTGACTCGCTCTCTTTTCCAACCGCACCCTGTTTAAAGGCAGAATATATTACCTTACAACAACAGAACAAACATGAAGACAAGAAAAATGAAAACGAATCGAATTGTCTTTGTTTACAGGATCAAGGAGCGTACAACAGACAGAGGAGGGGTTGAGGAGGAGGCCCTGGAGCCTGGCCCTGGAGGGTCACCCACCCAGGCCAAGGAAAGGGCCCCAGCTGGCCCGTCCACCCGGAGGCTAGGGGCCATGAGGCAGGAGGGCTCTAAGGACCCAGATCGCTACCTCCACCGCCTCCTTCACTGACTTGACCTCGATTGGGTGAATAAATACAGGTTATAGAAGCAAGAGTCCCACAAAACAAAAATCGAAACAAAACAGGGTTTGGTACATTAACACCTCCACAATGAATCACCATCCACATTACTGGATTATCTCTCTGTGAGCCCTCTGCTGTGCCCCAAGCCGGCCTCGTAATCTATGAACCTTCCACAAGCTGCTCTGTGCTGAGTCACAGGGCACGTGAAGGGATCTGACCAGAGTCAAGTGCCCGGGCGATGCAGACTCGTTTGCATGTGCTTTAGCCAGATGGGATTTCTGGAGAGTTCAAAGGAACTGGGGCAGACCACAGGAAGTGTCGCTACCGCGCGGTATTCTATTACAGAAGCAATAAAGTCTGGTTTAGTCGTTTCACTAAACTATTATCGTGAAGGTATGCTGACGAAACAGCAGAAGCTTTTTATGATGGTAGGTTTTGACACTAGAAGGGCTACCAAGAGACTGCTGGGAAAGGGGTCCCTAATTGCAGTGGAAATTAAAGCTATGGCACATTGATAACCCCTGGAAATAGATCTGTGGTTGGGCGTTTTGTAAGTTTTCTTCTGCACAAGATGAAACGTTTTCAACACTAGAGAGGGCATCTAACAGTAAGATCCAAAAAGAACTCTAGTGAATTGTAGCTATTGTGTGGGCTTCATTGTCTTGCGATATTGTTTGCTAGTATGAAATCAAATAGAAGAGGATGAAGTATTTTGAATGACTATCTACTTCCTGATTGTATTTATTTGTTAAGTTATTGGTTTATTATTGTATTTGTTAATTCATTTATTTGATGTCCCTAATACATTAAAATGACATTTGACCACAAAGGACAGGCACCGGTAGTATTAATGGAATACATTTTTGTTATAATCTTTATTTAAATACATTACATACAAATGATACAGTGCATTGTCACAATACATGTCATGTCAGTTAGATACAGCAGTAAATGAAAGTTGATTGGTTTAAAAAGACGAGTGGTACCATGACTCCTTGGAGGGATTCAGAGAAGCAGCAGAAATCAAAATGGCCGATTTAAGAGCGGACACAAAGAAGGGGAAGAGACCAACAAACCTCTGGCCTTCTACCATTTCAGACCCTGCACATGCTCAGTTTAGTCACACTTCAATGTTGGCTTAGCACGTAAACCGAGGGAGAGAAACAAATCAACTTAAACTACCCCCCCCCCCCCCCATCCTCTTATTAATCTGTTACCCCAATGGTATAGGACCAGGTCTCTTTTTATAAAAGTTAGACTACCCTTCTGTCCAACAGATTACCTCATTACAGTGACAACTGCCCTGCAACACTGGCAGCTCTTAGAGAAGTGTCCCATCTGTGTAATAGTTTGGCTGCACTTCACCATGTGAACACATGTAGTATATTAGTATGCATATAGCTAACGTCACCATGTGAACAGATGTAGTGGGCACATTGGTACCTCTGAAACGAACGTGTTGGCAGCATGGCAAAAGGGTTTAGAGTTTGGATATGTTTTGGCCAATCAATAGTGGTTTTCCAATGTGAGGGGCCACACCAAGGAGGGAGAGACTTTGGCTCTGCCTGGACAGGGCTGGTAGCAGGCACCAGGCACCACACTGAACATGGCCGAGGAGCACGTCTGTAGGGGAGCGCACACGTTGAGTGCAGATTGGAAAAGGCAGCAGAGAAGTGAATGGAATGAAATCTATATCCCACTCACATAAAAGGAAGTGAGGCGCTTTCAACTGCTGTAGCAGGGTACGAGTGTGTGTGTGTGTGCGCTCCAATGAGCCCCCCCCCCCCCTCAAAAAAAAGGTTCAGAATCTCATAGAAATCCTCTTTCAAGGCTCTGTTTGTTCATTTTAGTTATCACACAGGGAAGGCACAGAGACAAACCAGAGAGAGACATCCATTCTCTGGTCTTCACCCCATCATCATCATCATCATCATCATCATCATCCTCTCATCCACGCGTTCTTCACTGAGGTCAGTACCCAGCTGCAGCAGAGGTCCATGAGAAGAGGAGGAGGAAGAGGAGGAGTGCTATTCTTCACCCAGGCTCTCCCTCTTCTCTCTGGTTCTTGTTATCCCATGCCCCTTCATACTGCCTCCTCCTTTGGCTCCCGTTGCCTACCACCAGGTAAAGAAAGGTCTCCTGCTCTGGAAGCTCTGTGTGTAGGACTCACTGTTGGCCCTCTGAGGGGCCCGGGCCGTCTCCACGATGACCGGGGGCATCTGGACCAGCTGCAGTGGCGTCTTGCTGTCCTTCAGAGCCTGGCTCAGGTTGAGGATCTGGGGTTATAATATAATGATATAATAATAATATATATACACATAATAATAATAATAATATATATAGTTTGGGGGTAATAAAAATGATCCATAACAATACGTTAATATAATATTATAATAATAATAACAACATATTAATAATCCAAGTTTGGAGGTAATTAAAATGATCCATAATAATATGTTAGTATAATAATAATAATAATAATAATAATAATAATAATATTCAATTAATAATCCAATAGTTTGGAGGTAATCCAAATGATCTCACCTGTCCCCTCATGACAGCGATCTGTTTGTGAAACTGTCCTCTGTCAAAACCTGGGTCTTTCTGTCAGAGATGACAGAAGACGATGGCCAACGTTTAAACAACTTGTTTTTAAATCCATTTTCTTCTCTCATTTCTAAATGCTCTGTCTGGCCCTAGTCTTCCTTACCTTAAACAGTTTGTAGAGATCCTCATGCTCTGTCTTCCTTACCTTAAACAGTTCGTAGAGATCCTCTTCCAAGTCTTTGATAAAGTTGGGGTCGGCCAGCTTTGGTAGCACCAGTTCTCGGATCTCCAGGGAAAAAGGTACTTTAGCTTGCGACAGCCATGCCCAATAGAAAGGGTCTGGGGATAGGTTGAAGAGAGAAAACAAGTTATCCAGTACTATAATGGTCAAAGAGAAAGAGTACTACCATTACATAGTACTCTTCAAGTCTTCAAGATCAAACAAAGGGTTCAGCCAAGATTATCCGAGTGTGTTAGGTACAAGACTACAAGGTAAGCCATTCCATTGCCGGTTGAAGTCTGACTAGTGTATGTTTTCGATGACACTACAACACAGCTTTGTCTGTGGGGTCTGTCTCCACTTCCCTAAGCAGCAGCAGCTAGTGAGGAGGAACCAGAGACTTACAGGCTCGCCAGGAGTCCGGGTGTTTGAGTGGGAAGGCCAGGCCGTTGTCTATGGCTGCCAGCTGTATGATAGGGTCCTTCACCACCACCCAGTCACTGTCCTAGGAGGGTGGATGTAGGGCAGGGGCAGAGACAGGAGAGGGCAAGCCGTTGAAACCAAAAGGAAATCAAGAACTCAAAGCACATCTCCCAAAGAAAATCGACAGTGTCAGATGCATGAGTAAGGAAAAAAGTAAAACATGTTTTGGAGAGAGAGATAGGAGTGTGTGTTTTGGAGAGAGTGAGATGGAAGGAGTGTGTGTTTTGGAGAGAGTGAGACAGGAGGAGTGTGTGTTTTGGAGAGAGTGAGATAGGAGGAGTGTGTGTTTTGGAGAGAGTGAGATAGGAGGAGTGTGTGTTTTGGAGAGTGAAACAGGAGGAGTGTGTTTTGGAGAGAGTGAGACAGGAGTGTGTGTTTTGGAGAGAGTGAGATGGAAGGAGTGTGTGTTCTTGTTGCATACCCTATTTCCCACAGTGTCCATGGGGCAGTCATACTTCAACAACCAGTTGTCATTGCCTCTGTCTGGAAGAAGAGAGTTAAACAAGTTCCTTTCTATTCTCCAGTAGAACATCTATCGTCGATTTTTACTGTGCTTTGCCATTGCTAACGTGTATTTTTTATGTATTGTCGCTAACGTGTATTTCTTATGTAATGTTGCTAACGTGTATTTTTTATGTAATGTCGCGTTGCTAACGTGTATTTCTTAAGTAATGTCGCGTTGCTAATGGCTACCTGTGTTCCTGATGATGTAATCCAGGACCACGAGGCGTTCAAACTGTAGCTGGAGCTGGCGGTTGGTGTTCTCCGGCAGAGGCTCAGCTTCAAACCTCCGCAGCCAGAAGTCGGCGTCCTTGTAGCCTTCCACAAAGCACTGAAAGGACCCCACCTAAGAACCCCACAAGCAGGGAGGGGGAGCTCAGCGTCAGTGCCCGGTTAGCCGGGAATAATTGGACCGTTTTTGGGAAGGAGTGCTCTGTCTCTGTCTCTGTCTCTGTCTCTGTCTCTGTCTCTGTCTCTGTCTCTGTCTCTGTCTCTGTCTCTGTCTCTGTCTCTGTCTCTGTCTCTGTCTCTGTCTCTGTCTCTGTCTCTGTCTCTGTCTCTGTCTCTGTCTCTGTCTCTGTCTCTGTCTCTGTCTCTGTCTCTGTCTCTGTCTCTGTCTCTGTCTCGGGTCTCTGTCCTCGGGTCTCTGTCCTCGGGTCTCTGTCCTCGGGTCTCTGTCCTCGGGTCTCTGTCCTCGGGTCTCGGGTCTCGGGTCTCGGGTCTCGGGTCTCGGGTCTCGGGTCTCGGGTCTCTGTCCTCGGGTCTCTGTCCTCGGGTCTCTGTCCTCGGGTCTCTGTCCTCGGGTCTCTGTCCTCGGGTCTCTGTCCTCGGGTCTCTGTCCTCGGGTCTCTGTCCTCGGGTCTCTGTCCTCGGGTCTCTGTCCTCGGGTCTCGGGTCTCGGGTCTCGGGTCTCTGGCCTCTGGCCTCTGGCCTCTGGCCTCTGGCCTCCTCTTACCTTGGGCGGCAGGCCGATCCTGTGAAAGCGCTGGCCAACTTTGGGCACCTTCTCCAGGGCCAGCCTCTTGCCTCTTGACTTGACTCTGTCTATGGCGTTGTAGTTGAAGGTCTCACTGGCCAGATACACCACCTAGAGAGGCAGTCAAAGCAAACCCTTAACACAGGGGTAAGCAGTGAAACGGTTTGTTTATCAGTGTTTGTGTCTGTGAGTGCACCTGTACCTGTGTTTGGTGAACAGGAATCAGTGTTAGTATTATTTGTGTGTGTGTGTGTGGGGTTAGGGTTAGGTGTGTGTGTGTGTGTGTGTGTCCGTCCATGTGTATTGGTGTGTGTGTGTGTGTGTGTGTGTGTGTGTGTGTCCATGTGTTGGTGGGGTGTGTGTTCGTGTTTATTGGTGGTGGTGGGTGTGTGTGTGTGTATTGGTGTGTGTGTGTGTGTGTGTGTGTGTGTGTGTGTGTCCATGTGTTGGTGGGGTGTGTGTTCGTGTTTATTGGTGGTGGTGTGTGTGTGTGTGTGTGTGTGTGTGTGTGTGTCTACCTTGGTCCTGGGGACTATGTTGAGCTCCAGTTTCTGGTCCACCAGGCTGGCCCCAGCCTCAGAGAGATAGCCCTGGTTGAGGACCAGGCAGTCCCGGCCAAAGCAGCAGGGACAACACAGCTTCTGCAGCCACTTGGTCCACTTTGGGTTGAGCTGACCGTATGGCTCCTCATTCTTAGGCTTAAACACACCAATGATCTTCTGTAGATGGAAGGAGGGAGGGGGAAAGAGAGATGAAAGAACAGTGAGAAAGAGAAGAAAGAGTGAAGAAAGGGGAGAAGAAAAGTTGCCAGAGAAGCAGAATAGAAAGATGTATAATTTTTTAATTTGTGTACTAGTTGCATTGTTGTGTTAGTGTGCTAGTACAGGGGCTAAACAATATTCCACACTCAGTTAAAATAATCACAGGCCTACTGGAATCCCAGCAAGGCACATGCAGGAAGGCCACCCAACAGTCAACACAAGCATTCACAGATTAATGAGCAGAAAACTGGCTTAAGCATGCAGGTTCATGGAACGGAATTCCACCCATAGACAAAGCTAGCACATGACTAGGAAAACGCACTGGAGGCTGTACCAGTGAGGGCTGGTGACTGTACCGGTGAGGGCTGGTGACTGTACCAGTAAGGGCTGGTGACTGTACCAGTAAGGGCTGTACCGGTAGGGTCTGTACCGGCAGGGTTAGCGCTGTTCTATATACACGGAAAAGGCTTTTAAGATTCTTCACAAAGTAGTGTCACTCATCCTATTACTTTTTCTACGTAAAGGAAAAGGACATGGCCCTATTGGAGCACAAGTTTAAGATATTCAACATAGATCTGTTTGGAAGAACTTGTGACTCATCCTTATCTGTGATTGTGTCATAAACACGTGATAAGACCACACAACAAGTCGTAAGGTCTGATGGCTAGGCCTCTATTAAATCAACTGACTGCGTGGACGTGTTGCAGCCGCAGTACTGACTGATGCGTCGGCGCGGAGCCACAGAAGATGAAAGATGGCTAACTGACTCCCTAAGAGGGAAGCTGTTGGCAACCACCTGGTGGTAGAATTATTGCTGACTTAGTACTTAGCTAAAGTAAGTGTGAAAAAGAAAGTAACACTCACTTTAGCAGATAGTTCAGGTATGAATTAATTACTCGGAATTCAGTATCAGGAACACAATTACATTTGAAAACGTAGGGGTATATGAATTCCAGTAGATACGTTACTTGTTACAATTTTTTTCTGCTACCATCACTGCTTATAATATCTACTGGAACAAACGTTCATGTTCTTTGGAATTGGTTAGGAACGTTATTTCTCCCGTCTACGAACCAAGCACTATGCTAAATCCTTGGCCGGCTATACCAGTTGTCAGAGGGAAATCGTTCAATAAAAGTCCAGTTCAGAATGACATGATATGTAGGCGCATGGCGGTGGTCCATAGTTTCTGTAAAGAATCTACCTTGCAAATGATTTGCAAGTCACAGTTGACGAGAGCCCTTTGTTGCACAGATATATTAGACAAGCATGGCAATTCATTGTTTGTTGATTGAGAGATGGGCCCAGTCATGAACAACATAATATGCATTGATAAAAAGGAAAAAGAGTTCAAAGGTTAATATGGTAAGCATGATATTGAACAGAAGGCCTAAATCTTCTCACCCCCTGTGAATCCTTCACAAAGTAGCTTCCACTGGAGCCCTGGTAAATTCGCTCCGGGTATATCCCCTCCTCTATGGCGTGCTCGGCCTTTCGGATGATTTCTCGAAACTCTGGATCCTCCGGGAATTCGTTTCGGTGTGGTTCCCGCGGCGAGCCTCCACGGTCCCTATCTAACAACGGCTGTCTCTCTCGGCTGCGTCCCGGACTACCCGCCGGAATACGGACTACAGAGCCTGGCGTGCCTCCAAATCCACCCCGAGGACTGGTCGGCTCAGTGGGACAGTAGCTGAAATCGTTGGAGTCCCGGAGTGGTGAGACCAGTGGACTCGTTTCGTCCATACCGAGCGAAATGTAGGGGGAGGGCGGAGAGAATAAAGGAAAAACTGCGGGAAAATATGATTGCGTTAGCCTTCTATTTATCCAGCTAGTATAACTATTTTAGCTAGTTAGTCTTTCAGTAAAAACAAATCAGCTGACTGTCAGCTTCCGGGAAGAGGCGGTACTTGTTGGCGTTGTGATTCGACCAATCAGCGGGAAATGCGTCCAACAACATTTTTAGTTACAATAAAATGTAAAAGTACAATACATCGATACATGCACATCACTCCCTGGTTCTTAGGCTATTTCAAATATACAAGGTATCATTGCCAAATTGCAGTAATAGGTGGTATACGTTTTTTTAATCATTGGCCCTGTTACAATTTGTAAAATATAAATGGTCTAGTCTATCTGTTAAGCATTTCCTAAAGGCAACGAATCTAACAAAGTGAATTCGACATTAGGTAAATTAGGTAGTTTTCTTTTGCAGTTTTTTTAAGATTCCCTTTTAAATTTCTACCCTGCGTCTGCATAAATTAAATGTTAGCGCTGAACAGCCCGCCATGCACTATAGTGACGTATTTGTGTGGCTCGCGTTCAGCTCTGTGATTTGGTGACAAAGTATGAAGAATAAGGGGGTGGTATCTAGATGTGGCCCATATTGCCAGGATTGTTGTGGCAACAAAGTCTGGCTAGTGGCTACAGTGTGGAAGAGAGAGAGGCTGATCAACAGATTACAGGCTAGATCTACCATCCTTCTACTGACTCACAGAGCAACGGGATTTGTTCGTGACTATTATCCCAAGGTGTATATTTTTTCGTGCCAAAATCGGTCATTAATTTACACAATGGAGCCAACAGAAGAGAACACGTCCTGCAAAGACATTATTTCACCGTATAACAATAAATGCTCTGCATGGAGCATGTCACCAGCCATAGGCCCATCGCCGGTCTCAGAGCTCTCCTCCGACCTTAGGAGTCTGCAGTGCCATGATGCGGTGTGAGTATTTTATTTTTATTTTATTTAACCTTTATTTAACCAGGTAACCAGTATAGCCTGAGAAAAAAAAAAGAATTTATAGAACATAAAGTAAATAAATAATGAAAGTATATGCGAATCAAGTGACAGTTATTGAAATGGCTGTACAGTTGATAAAGTTCTAATCTATTTTAAACCAATAATTACATTTGAATAAAATGTATTTAAGTCCTTTAATTTGTTACTTTGTAGGACTCCGACCAGGGAAACACCATGCAGAAAGTTGCAGTTGACACCCGAGCTGTGGACTCCCAGACCCATCACCGTGAGTCCGGGTGGCATTGACTATTCTCCCCCAGGGACACCAACAGAGACGCCAACAGGTCGAGACAAGCAGGCTTTAATGACCATGACATTTGACAGCTTGGCATAGTTTATAATTAGGCTGCTGTGATTCAAAAGGCAGAAGATTATTAGAGGATTTTTTTTCTCCATTGATTTCTAGGCTATTTATTAACTATTGGACAAATGATGCATTCATGCAGTCAGTTTTATTCACTTATAGTTTTTGTCAGCCTGCTATAGGTGGGCTGCAGTTGTGATTAATATAAGGAATCAAATCCAACTAAATAGCTAAAAAGCTTATTTTTTCCGCCATATTTAGGTGTTCGCAATGAGAGGCATTTTGAGAGGAGAGGAGTGAGGTAAGATGTTTGGATAATACGCATGATTCATTCTTTTGAGACCAGTAGACTTGCCATCTTCGCATAACTTCTTGAATAAATGTTCTTATTTTTTCTATATAGGTTCTCTCCAGAGTGTTCTGCTCCAAAAATAGTGAGTTATTGTTTCACCAATTATGCACAATATTATGTATTGTAAAGTTTAATGTTCAATATTTAACTATTTTTGAACAATAAAGACATGAGGCTTAAGCCACACATTGGATATCCATATGTTTAGATGGGCCTGTGTATACCTGTGTTGGTTCTACAGAGACGTCTTCGTGTGAACTTGTCCACTAAATTCTCCGCGACGGATTCTGGACAGGGGGAGGTGGCCTCAAACGGCTCAACCCTCTTATCACCACCAGGGGGAGCTAGTGCATTTCCCGAAGGAGATCGGGGTCTAGCAGCAATACAGGTTGGACTTGGTCAAGTTCAGCATAGCATTCTCACCGTAGTTCATACGCACTAACTGTGAATATAGCGGTATATTTTCCAAGGAGATAGGATAATTCTTTGTGAAGCTAGCAAAGGACTCTCACAGTATTTATTTACTACCTCAATGTGCCCCATTCAGGCAATTCTCTCAATGCGCCGGGTTAAGACCAGAAGAAAACCAGTCTCTTTCAGTATTATGAATTCAATTGAAGATCAAAACCTAAATATGATTGGAGATTGGAGTAAGGTATGGATAAACAAGGTGTCTTTTATTAAAGAAAAGTTATTTAGAAAGATGACTCAATCCACGCTGAAAAATCATGTGTGTGTGTGGGTGTGTGTGTGTGTGTTTAGCCCCCTCTGTTACCTGTGGAGAGGGTTGGCCATCAGAACATATCCTGCATTTCAGCCCAAACTGTAAGGCCAAACACACATTTCTTCTTCTGCAAACATACCTTTCTTTGTTAATTGTCTTTATTTTCACCAAGTTTGTCCCTTTAACTATTTGAACCCAGTGGGTGTTTGAATTAGGCCTCCCCTCTGGTGGTTAGGGCTAGGGTTAGGGTTTGTATAATACAACATTTACATAATATAATCTTTGAATGAGGCCTTTCTGGTGGCTATGGTTGGGGTTGGTATAATATAATGTCTATATAATATAATCTTTGAATGAGGCCTTTCTGGTGGTTAGAGTTAGGGTTTGTATGATATAATGTTTATACAAAATAATGTTTGATATATTGTTTAGTGTATTTGCATCACTTACAGGTGGCATCTCTACTGAGAGGAGAATACAAGCCTGAGGTGGAGAGGATCCTCATCGTAGACTGCCGTTATCCATATGAACACCAGGGGGGGCATATCAAGGTGAACTGCCTTCTATATAGACAAGGTTTGCATTCCTGGCTCCTGGCTTATATGCACAGACAACTTGATCTGTTGTTTCATATATATTTTTTACTTTTGTAATAGGGGTCTCTCAACCTCTACTCTGAGGCCCAAATCAAGGAGGCTTTGCTCCAGGTCCTTACTGTGTCCCCGCCCACTTCCTGGGAACAGACTCCCACCAGAGCCTGTAGAGATGAGGCTCCTGGGGGCCACGGCCTTTTCCAAGCTCTGTGGAAGGAGGGTGGGGTGCAGGAGTCCATGGGTTCCCCTGAACGCCACGCCTCTCCACAGCAGGGGGCACCGCCAGCGGAAGGGTCCTCGTCACCACGGAAACTCCTAGTGTTCCACTGCGAGTTCTCAACTGAGAGGGGCCCACGGCTGTAGGGAAAATAACCCTCTCATCATATCACACACATCCAGGAAATTATTTGAAAACAAACCTCTGAAACAATCATATCACACACATCCAGGAAATTATTTGAAAACAAACCTCTGAAACAATCATATCACACACATCCAGGAAATTATTTGAAAACAAACCTCTGAAACAATCATATCACACACATCCAGGAAATTATTTGAAAACAAACCTCTGAAACAATCATATCACACACATCCAGGAAATTATTTGAAAACAAACCTCTGAAACAATCATATCACACACACCCACAGGAAATTATTTGAAAACAAACCTCTGAAACAATCATATCACACACACCCAGGAAATTATTTGAAAACAAACCTCTGAAACAATCATATCACACACATCCAGGAAATTATTTGAAAACAAACCTCTGAAACAATCATATCACACACACCCAGGAAATTATTTGAAAACAAACCTCTGAAACAATCATATCACACACACCCACAGGAAATTATTTGAAAACAAACCTCTGAAACAATCATATCACACACACCCAGGAAATTATTTGAAAATAAACATACCCAATATACTAGTAAACAAACTGAATATACTATATAAATATATGTTATAGTAAACAGACTTAATATACTTTCTGTATAAATATATATTACAGAATAAACAGACTTAATAAACATTTTGTATATTAGACCTAGACAAGTGTCTGTTGTTTGCCAGGTGTCAGTACCTGAGAGAGCTGGACCGGGCCCTCCACTCCTCCTGCTACCCTGTCCTCTTCTACCCTGAGCTGTACCTACTGGACGGGGGGTACAAACACTTCTACTCCGCCTTCCCGGTAGGACACCCTGCTCACAGAGAACAGGCAGCCAAAAGCATCTGCTGTGTGACACCAATGGCCAGTGGCTGGTCTCACCTTCAGAGTCTCACGTTGCATTTTGTTATGGCCCAATTGAGTCATCTGGTCTTCTTGCTCATCACTAAGCAATGCAACCACGTACAGCCATCATTGTTTATAATAATAACACCAGCAGTTATGACACGCATGTGACTAACATTTGCAATTGCTTTACAGTTTACGTATACATGCACGTGTATTTGTATCAGTATACTGCGTGTTACTATGTCTTAGGGTGTTTTTTTCTCACCCTGTCTTAAAATATCTATTTCTGAGTATCAACACTATGTTTCTGTCAAGCCCTGATCAGACAATGATACACATGTTCACAATGTTGTTGTCTTTTCCCCCTTAGGACCTTTGTGAGCCACAGGGCTACATCCCCATGCACCACAAGGACTACCAGAAGGATCGTTACAGAACCAGACGCAAAACAAAGTCAAGACTTGGCAAGAGACCTCACAGATTGGATAGCTAAGCTCTATATTGTAGGCTAATTTTATTTGATCTAATTAACATACTAACAAAGCAGTCCACATAAAGATTTATGATTAGTTTGATAAGAAGATTTAAAATCAAGCTATACTATAGGGTTGAAATAGTAATGTGGCAAATATGTTTCAATAAATCATTAGAACTGATGATTGTAATTCAACTGTGTCATTGAGTTGTAATTAGGCTAATGTCCTAAACAATAAATATGTTCATATAGAAAATATCTATTTGAAATAATTCACAGTGGTTAATTTATACGGACACTCTAAAAATACAGGTGTGAAAACCAGAAAATAAAGTATTTATCCTTGTTGCTGGAGGTGGGATAGCTCACCCTGCCATAGCCAACATAGCCAACTTCATACCGGATTTTGGTTTTAGACTCTAACGTTTGCTAAAGTGCAGTCATTTGTAGTTAATAAAACGAGATTTCACTGCTTTCACTATTGCACATCACAGCACTGTGAGAGGCAGTAAGCACGACATCATTTCCACCCGGTGTACGTGCCCTAGCGTGCGTTCACTTTCTGAGACGTGAATTCTTGCAGAATTCTGATTGGTTAGAACTACCAGGAAGCGAGCTGTACCAGATCAGTCAAGTTCATACCGTAGCACCCATACCGTCGTTCATCCGCACGGAATTCGACCGTTTCAGGCCGGCTGGTCCACGGACTAAAGTCACGAATCTTCTTCAGCAATTCTCGACGCATTTGAAGAGCCGCTTTGTACTTTTTAATTTAGGGAAATACAGATTAAAAAGCACGGATATTAAAATGGCTGCATATAAACTGGTCCTTGTTCGCCATGGAGAGAGCTGTTGGAACCAGGAGAATCGCTTCTGCGGCTGGTTTGACGCCGACCTAAGCGAAACTGGGGTAGCGGAGGCTCGTAGAGGTGGACAGGCTCTGAAAGGTGACATGTTCAAACCAACTTTCCTGTCTTCCAAAAAGGAAATATGTGACATTTTCCCCTTTACAGAATGTAATAATCTGTCTGTCCCCGGTCTTTATAGTATGGCAGAAAGGCCTACAGTTCAGGACGAAAATTGGGCCGTGCATAGTCCACTACAAGCCGATGGTTACGTAAGGTGTGGCTTGGTTAACAGGTTGAATAGGGCATGATGCTTCACTGCGACATTGGACAGCAGCAGAGGTGGTTAGGCCCATTTGTTCTAGGAAGTAGACGTGCTAGGAAGGATGGACTGAGCAATGTAACATGGTTATTACGAAATGTTCTCACGCTCATTTAAAGTCACGTGCCCTGGGAGTCTTCATCTTTTTTAAAAGCTGTTTTAGCAGTGTAGGTTTTATTGTTTCCTGCTATAATTGTACTGTGAAACGTTATCTCGATCTGAATCTCTCTTTCACCCAACTTATCCCTTCATGCATTGTTCTTTTCTTGACCTTTTTTTCTGCTGGTATACTGTTTTCTCTATCTGAAGGATGAACAGGACCAGCTCTCTAACCTGCCACTGATAGAAGTTCCTCTCCATTAAGAAACTGTGATAGTAGCTTTATTGTAGAATCATTTCTCAAACATTGGAGCTGACTTTACCACAGCAGACCTGTGATTTCAATAAATATTGATGTGAAAAAAAACATCTTGTTGCTTTGCCTCAACATCTTCTCGTAAGACATACAACCATGTACCCGGGACAAACCAACGCAATACTAAACCATTTCCCCATGTCACCTCTGTGTCTCTGCTGCTGCATAGATGCTGGCTATGAGTTTGACGTGTGCTACACCTCCGTTCTGAAACGAGCCATCCGGACCTTGCACTTGGTGATGGAGGGCATCGATCAGATGTGGCTGCCCGTCCACCGGACCTGGCGCCTTAACGAGCGTCACTACGGTGGCCTGACGGGGTTAAACAAGGCAGAGACCGCGGCTAAACACGGAGAAGAGCAGGTCAAGATCTGGAGGCGTTCCTTCGACACCCCTCCCCCACCCATGGACGAGGACCACGACTTTTACAACAACATTAGCAAGGTGAGGAGGGCCAAGGAAAGCACTCTATTACATACAAAAACACGTGAGAAAAGGTGTGTGTGTGTGTGTGTTACTGTCACACACCGTGTGGAGTAGTTCTATTTACCACTCACCGACTGTTTTTCTGCAGGACCGTCGCTATGCCGACCTGACGGAGGACCAACTGCCTTCCTGCGAGAGTCTGAAGGACACCATCGCCCGAGCTCTGCCCTTCTGGAACGAAGAGATAGTCCCCCAGATCAAAGAGGGCAAAAGGGTTCTCATTGCTGCCCACGGCAACAGTCTCCGGGGTATTGTCAAGCATCTTGAAGGTAGGATACAACGCAGACCGGCATGCAGAAATGTAACGGCAGACATATGGACTGGAAGACAACCAGACAGATGGCCTTCTAGACACTGTATTTTGTCCCATGTTGATACCATTTGCTGATTTTTTCAGGCATGTCTGAGGAGGCCATCATGGAGCTGAACCTGCCCACAGGCATCCCTGTCATGTATGAGCTGGACAAGAACCTGAAGCCCGTGGGACCCATGCAGTTCCTGGGAGATGAGGAGACGGTCCGGAAAGCCATGGAGGCAGTGGCTGCCCAGGGCAAAGCCAAGAAATAGACACAGCGCCCCCTGCTGGTTGATGTGAAGACTAGAGTTAATTCCTATCCAACATGCGTTCTGTTCACCTGTTAGGTCACGCACGCACACACACACACATACATGGTGCACACAATCCATTTGCATTTAGGCCACACACTTACGGTAAACTGCAATCGTGTTATTTGATCGCTCTTAAGTCCAATGTTATAAAGACTAATGTCAGTATTAGGTAATTTGCTGCTCGAGTTGTTAATACTAAATAGGGACCACAGCATAGGGAGGGGTAAACCTACTGGACACATTTCCTTCCCCTTTCTTTCCAACACCTATGTTCTGTTGCACTCATTGAAAAGGGGATATGACATGCAATTTTGGGAAACTACAATCTGCTGCATCAAAGCAATGCACTTTTCAAAATATTTTACTGAGCGGGCAATGGTAGTCAGCACTACTCCTTACTCAATACCGGGGTGGCAAATGATCCCAAAAAAAACAAGTTTAAACCATTTTATTGACCTCCATGTACCAGGGGGAAGATGTTTGTATGGTTGACTAGCATGGCCTCCATTCCAGATTATGTGTTCGTTGTTAAGGTGATGTGTGAAAATAAATAAGTGTGAGCTATATTAATTTCCCGTTTTGTGTAAAGGACATTATTATTCATGGGAATGTAATCCTAATATAGCTTTTATGCCATCATGCTAGTTTATATGATGAGCTAGATGGTTTATTTGTATGCTGTACTGTTGTGTTTCGTCAAGCCATTTCGTCTGCTGACTGCAAAACTGCAATTAAAAAGAATTGTGAAGATTCTTGGCACCTGCTTTGTTAAATTACTTATCGCAATCTGTGTAACATATTTGTGATAAAAAAAAAAAGGCATCTTTGTATGATTTGGTCCCCAGTTTTATGCACAAACATCAAACCCAAGAGTTTAGTAAGCTGGCTGTTGGTATATTGACAGCCACGGCCATTTGTCTGGGTTGTCCACATTCTGTACATATATCCAGCCCACCAACGTTACGACAAAGATGGCATCTGGAGTAGCCATCCACTAGTTTGGCCAATCCCAGAGCGACTTCAAAGCAACGTCACAGCCAATGGCCTGAAGCTCATTTCTTCTTGAAAACATGTCGCCCATGAAGCTGTGTGTTCCAGGTGAGTAACTGAAAAACCTAAATAATTCTTAAAACATACACTAGATTAAACTAGACAAATGCTAAAAGTGCTTGGGGATTAATTTAGTGTTACGTTTCAACGTTGTACTTCATCTGTCACAAATATAAGCACGGGGAACTTCGCTTGCTTTGCGCAACGCTTGAATCACAAACGTGAACCCGTAAGCCTGAATGTTAGCTACTTTTTTATTATTTTTAACACGACTTACTTACATTATGTATCATTTTGACCAAATAATATTGTCGCGAAGAGTTCCGAGTATTTTTTTTATTGTGTAGCACTAAAGCTCTGTTATGTAAGCAGACATGCGTAATTTTCGCAAGAAACGGGTCTGCTTGCTAGCTAAGCTAATTGGCTGCGTGAACTTTTACTTTTCATGACAAGCCCCATCAAAAACTGCTTTAAGGTGCCCTGCCCACCGCCTCGAGCGCGATTGGGTCATTTCATCACATTCCATGTCTTGCTTGTGTTGTTCCAGCCTCCGTGCAAATATCTTATTCCCCTCACAGTAAAGCGTGCGTTTAAAGGTCGAGACAGCTGATGTAGGATTGATCTTACTGTTTTAATACCGATCCGTGGTCTACCTGAATTCGGTAACCTAATACAGTGTATAGCTCTTTAAACGATTTGCTTGTCTCATTAGGCTCCATTCCTCTTGTAGTCTCTGTGTGGTTTTTACTGTACATTAATTAATTTAAGCCTTGCTCGGCTTCAGAGAAGCGCTATATAAATAAAATGAATTATTATTGTTATTATTGATTATACTTCAGTTGAGCTGAAAATACTGTAGGACACTATTTGCCCCACACGTGGGTGTCAGTTAACGATGATTGCACACCTTTTTAAATCCCTCTTACCAGGCGTAAGGTTATGCAGTATGGACGACTGTATACCTGGTACGGGCGTGTACCTCCGACACGGCCACATCTACTCCTCACTAGCAGGCTACGTGCTGAGGAAAAACGAGGGCGAGGAGGTGAGGGGGACAGACGGTGCTGCTGGCCTGAACTGTGACAAGCAGTCATGGGTGTGGCAAAGCCAGAGTCTGAAGCCGTATTGCACAACTTTGGATTTATAAAAAAAAAAAAAAGGAAAGACATGTGTTTACTCGATGCCTTGAGGAAATCTGTGTTATCTTTGCACTGCGCGGTTTGAAGTTCGAATGATTTGCACTGAACAGGTTTGTCCGCGTGTGTGCGCACGCTTGTGTCTGTGCCCCTGCAGCTTCCAGTGATCTCCGTGGTGAGGGAAACAGAAGCCCAGCTGCTACCCGATGTGGGAGCCATAGTTACTTGTAAGGTACGTTTTTCTGCCATACCTATGCATGCCATGGCATGGACTCCTTCCTCCTGCTGGTTTTCTAGCGTCCTATGGAGTCCGAATCCCCTTAAGTCACCAGATGCCATTATTATCTTTATTATTATTATTATTATTATTATTATTATCATTATATGCAAACAGTTTTACTTTGTGGCTATTGTTTCACAATATAGAAATCAATTTATTGGATTTGCATTGAAGTGTGCGAGCAGACCTCATCTTACAACCTGGTTCCTTGTGCTGTCAAAGTAATGCTTGTGTAGCCTGGAGCTGTAGCCTCAGAACACCAGCCCTTCAAATCTAGCTGCCCGATGCTAAGAGCCCGACGTGTGCTACTTATCACTTAGCAAGACTTGATGTTACAACCTTTGGGAGTGGTGTGTGTGTGTGTGTGTGTGTGTGTTCTTCAAATCCCTGTGTGCCTGTGATTCTTTTAGCTTACAGCTTACCTATGAGATACTCAAAGTGTCAGAAGCCTGCGCTCTGGAACTCCGTGTTTAGGTTCGTCGTTGGAAGAGATTTTGGAAACACAATGCTCCCATTTGTCTTTCCAGGTGACGAGCATCAATCCCAGATTTGCCAAGGTTCACATCCTGTATGTAGGCTCCACACCGCTGAAGGATCGCTTCCGAGGGACCATCAGGTAGCTGCTGGCCTTAGACTGCAACCCTTTAGGCGATGCAACGATAGAAGAACCAAACCTGACCCTTTCTTACTTTTTTCTTTCACAGGAAGGAAGATGTACGAGCCACAGAAAAAGACAGAGTACGTTATGTCATTAGCCTCAATGGAGACGTGTTTGCATCAATGGAGACGTGTTAGCATCAATGGAGACGTGTTAGCATCAATGGAGACGTGTTAGCATCAATGGAGACGTGTTAGCATCAATGGAGACGTGTTAGCGCTTAGTTTACTCTGCTTAGTTGCAGTATACTCCAATGTCAGACACCCTAGAGTTTTTGTTATTTTGTCCCATGTTGTCGTAGGTGGAGACGTACAAAAGCTTCCGACCTGGTGACATCGTTCTGGCCAAAGTTGTATCCTTAACCGCTACAGATCAAAACACACACTGAGAAGCATGTGAGATCAGTGCTTTACGTGTATAAACCAAATAAATATCTGCTGTTCGAAAGTTTCTGGTAACTTTTAAGAGTAACAATACACTGAATAGTACAACAGCTACAAGTGTTACCTGGCAATGTAGATTAGGTGTATATTTTCTAGCGGTAGGACCTGGTTGTTGGTGACCCTTGACCTATAACCTCAGATCTCCCTCGGTGACGTGCAGTCCAACTACTTACTGACCACGGCAGAGAATGAACTGGGTGTGGTCGTTGCCCATAGCGAAGCGGGTGAGGACGCTGCCATGGTTACCCTATACAGTCCATACCGTATTGATATTAAGTTTGTTATCCTATACTGTCCATACCGTATTGATATTAAGTTTGTTATCCTATACTGTCCATACCGTATTGATATTAAGTTTGTTATCCTATACAGTCCATACCGTATTGATATTAAGTTTGTTATCCTATACTGTCCATACCGTATTGATATTAAGTTTGTTATCCTATACTGTCCATACCGTATTGATATTACGTTTGTTACCCTATACTGTCCATACCGTATTGATATTAAGTTTGTTATCCTATACTGTCCATACCGTATTGATATTAAGTTTGTTACCCTATACTGTCCATACCGATTGATATTAAGTTTGTTATCCTATACTGTCCATACCGTATTGATATTAAGTTTGTTACCCTATACTGTCCATACCGATTAATATTAAGTTTATCCTATACTGTCCATACCGTATTGATATTACGTTTGTTATCCTATACTGTCCATACCGATTGATATTAAGTTTGTTACCCTATACTGTCCATACCGTATTGATATTAAGTTTATCCTATACTGTCCATACCGATTAATATTAAGTTTGTTATCCTATACTGTCCATACCGATTGATATTAAGTTTGTTACCCTATACTGTCCATACCGATTGATATTAAGTTTGTTATCCTATACTGTCCATACCGTATTGATATTAAGTTTGTTACCCTATACTGTCCATACCGTATTGATATTAAGTTTATCCTATACTGTCCATACTGTATTGATATTAAGTTTATCCTATACTGTCCATACCGTATTGATATTAAGTTTGTTACCCTATACTGTCCATACCGTATTGATATTAAGTTTGTTATCCTATACTGTCCATACCGATTGATATTTGGTTTATCCTATACTGTCCATACCATATTGATATTAAGTTTGTGGTGTATTTGTACTTTGTACTGTAATTTATACTAAAGGTTTCCTCTCACCTATGTGCCACTTGTCTTGCTCAGGTGCCCAGATGGTGCCCATAAGCTGGTGTGAGATGCAGTGTCCACGGACGCACGCCAAAGAGTTCCGCAAGGTGGCGCGGGTGCAGCCGGAATACCTGCAAGCCTGAGGCCAGAGCCTGAACCCTGACACCCCCCCCCCCCCCCCCCCCCGACCAGGAACACACAGCTTCCGCTCCCTTCGTGACACACCTGTAAACCAGACCCCAGGTTGCATTTGGTTTGCAAAAGGTTCCAATAGACTTCTGCCAGTAAAAGGAACGCTTAGTTGTCAAGGCACAGCCTACAACATCCTTTAACGCACTTGGGTATATCGACAAAATAAATGCATGAATGGGTGTGAAGAAGATGGCGACGTTATCTTTTGAATGGAAATGTGTATTTTCTGGGCCTACCATTTTACTCATCAGAATGTGTCAGATATTAACAGGTGCTTTACATGGCAGAGGTGAGGCATTGTTTTAAACGGACAATAAACTCTTAAGACAAACTTGAAGAGGAAGAGAGCCTTTTGTTCAACTGCGTGGTTCAGTGGCGTTCGGTGGCCACAGTAGTAATAAAGCCAATCAGTTAGCGATGTTGAAGTTTTGTGCGATGAGTTCAAGTTGCTTCATTTTGTGGTGCTCTTTTCAAGACTCAAGTTTGGCACATGTTCCTTCACAAAGTCTGGAGAAAGAAAATTACATTATTCTTTTTTTTAACGACTGTTACTTTGCCGATTCCATTTCTTCTGCTGCTGAGTAAAATAAAGTGATCTGGACTTCTCTCACTTATTCATTGAATTTGAGTACGGTCAAATAAGACAGGAAAAAATTAAACAAAAATGTACATCTTATTTTATTTCAACAGTTTACTGTTCAAGTTCGGTTATTAATAACATTAAAATATATTTTTAGATAAAAAATAAAAAAAAGCTTTAGGACTGTCCTCATCAAACAGTTTATGGCTTGTTACCTAAAGGCATGGTTGTCTATTAGACACTGCCAGAAGTCAGAACTGACTCTGAGGCAGCTATTGAGAACAGAAGAACAGGGCACATAGAACATTCCCAACATACACACAAAAAACACCCAAGTGTATTCTGTCTGGGTTTGGAGAACAGACAACACACGTCCTTTAAGGTTACACAAGACTTCCTGTTCTCCTCAGTCATCAAAGCGGACAGATTTGCATGCATTAATATCTATAGCAAACTTCTTATTAGACAGCGCTGAAAACCCCAGACCCAGTCCCTTGCTGTTGAAGTCCACACGTCGGGCCTGAGCACGCTCAAACTCTCCCTGGAGGCCTTGCTGCAACTTCTGCTGCTCCACTTTCCCAAGAGCCATGTTGGCCCGCCCCCCACCGCCTGCTACCATTGGTGGAGCACCCTTCTTGCAGCCGCCCATCAAGCGAAGGAACTTCTGTTGTTGGTCAGAGTTGTCGAACTGGGCAGTGCTCCACTGGCCTAAACCCTAAGTATGAAGTGAGGGATTTTGGCGTAAGAAATCTGTAGGGTGCAGCTGTATTATATACATAGAAAAAAATGAACTGAAATCAACAGTTGAACAGGTTTTAATGATTGCTGGGTCAAAAGTGATGGAACAAGGATGACTAGGTTTTACTTGTGAACACTGACCGATTGAAGTGCCAGCCTTTTAGGTTGAGATTCCTGGTCAATCTCCCTCTGCAGGGCCATCCTTCTCTCCTAGAAGATAGGAAAAGCAGCAGATAGCAGAATGAACACCAAATGTTCCGTCCTTCTCTGCGTATAAAATTGCATGCTTCATAATCCTTGTGAGTTGATTTTGAAATATGGATTTAATGCATCCTTTCACTGTCTGTTTCCATGTCAACACAAAATTAGCAATTTCATTTGTTTTATTTTTGACCCTTTGCCACAGAGATTTTGTTCGCGCTGAGAGACCAAAGCAATCACATGCAATGCTCCGTATGATACAAATGCAATTTTATGAAAAATGGCAGCATGCCAAATTTTAATATATTTCCAGCACTCGCATGTATGCCAAGCTGTCATTAGACAAGAGAGACAGGAGGACAAAAACATGCCAGGGTTAGAAGACAGCAGCAACTCAGTGGGATCACGTGATCAGTGGGATCTACTGAACAACCAGGAATGGTGCAGGGCAGGGATCACGTGATCAGCAGCAACTCAGTGGGATCTGAGGGCATGGATCACGTGATCAGTGGGATCTACTGAACAACCAGGAATGGTGCAGGGCAGGGATCACATGATCAGCAGCAACTACCTGGTCGATGGTGACCTCATCTGCATTCCCAGTCTTCTCTGAGAGGAAGACCACTGTCTGCAATACAACACAACAGCACAATGTCAGCCATCGTATAAAAAGACCACTGTCTGCAACACCACAACTTCATCAAATACTTACAGTATCTAAAGTGGTTTCAGTGACCTCTGACCTCTGCACTCACCCCTAGGTCATCACAGGTCTGTGGCTCCTCCTTAATTTTCTTCTTCTTTTTTGTCAGTAGAGTGTCTTCCGTCTCCTTGGTTTCCCTCTGTTGTGTTGACTCTCTCTTGTCTTCTGCAGGTTCTGTGTTCTCCCCTTCAGTTTCTACAACAGAGATACTCTTCTTGCCTTTCTTTCTCTTCCCAGGATCCTTGGCCTGTGGAGTCACTGGCCCCTCCCCTCCGCCGATTGATTTGGCCTTTTTCTTTCCTTTCTTCTTCTGCGACACCTCCACTGCCTCCTCTTCCTCCTCCAAGGCAGCTTTGTTCTTCTTCACCTCCACTGCCTCCTCTTCCTCCTCCTTCGCCAAGGCAGCTTTGTTCTTCTTCCCCTTCTTCCTCTGGCGCCCCTCCTCAGTCTCAGTTTCTAAGATGGCGTCGGCTTCAGTTGAGGTCTTGCCTCCCTTTTTCTTCTTTACATTCCGTGTGGCAGCTTTCTCTACTTCCTCGTTAGATTCTGTCGGAATCTCAACAGTCGCTTTCTCTTTCTTTTTCTTTTTCTTCATCACACCTTCCTCTGTCTCTCCTTTGACAACCGCCGTCCTCTTCTTCGCCTTCTTTTTCAGCTCCCCCTCTCCACTTCCTGTGGACACACCGTTTGAGACTTCCTGTTTCCTGTCTGCCAGGGTCTCCTCAGTCTTTCCCTTGCCAGCCATTTCCTTCTTGCTTTTCTTTCTCACATTTCTCTCTTCTGCTTTACTCACATCATCCCGCTCCCTCCTTTCGGCTTTGGCATGGTCCTCTTCTGGTACCAACTGGGCTAACTTTTTCTTTTTCTTTCTTTGACCCTCCCCATTTTCTTTGGCCTTCTTAACTATGCTCTGGGAACTCTCGAAAGCTTCCTCCGTGTCAATAGCGCTGTCACTTGCTAAACATTTGTTTCTCTTTTTTTTGCTGCTCCCTCCATCATTTCCATTCCTTTCTGTGTCATGGCTGTCGGGGGTGTCCACTATCGTTTTTTTATTCTTTTTCTTTTTCACATCCCCATTGGCTGACCCTTCCTCTGCCTTGCCAGGAGTATTTTCTTTTTTCTCTTTCTTCCCTGTCTTTGAAGGGGTGTCATCCTGTTTTTCTTCAAGCTGGGTCAGTCCCTTCTTCTTCTTCTTGATATTTTCCTCAACAACCATTTTCTTTGTGTCAGCTCGTCCAACCTGGGAGAGAATATCCCCAAAGTATTGTTCTACAAATAGTATTGACCTCAAAGAGTAAAGTGCAGAGCACTGAACGAGGTAGACGTACAATAATATATGTTTAGTGATGTGAAATTAATATACCATGTGTATTAACATAAGTCTCTAAGTATCTTCCTCTGTGTGTGTGTGTGTGTGTGTGTGTGTGTGTGTGTGTGTGTGTGTGTGTGTGTGTGTGTGTGTGTGTGTGTGTGTGTGTGCGCGCTTCAGGGAAAGTTATGAACAATGATACTAACCAAGGATCTGGCCCGGTCTATGGGCTTAGATGCCTTATCAATGTCCCTTTGTAACGCCAGACGCGTAGCCTGCAGCAGTGGGAAAGAGGTATGAACTAGCTGTAGCTACTAGTACTAAGTACAGGCGTATGCATACTCACAATTAAACGAATTTTGATTTGTCTCTAAGTTCATCCCTTACAGATTACAAAATAATTTTTCTTTGTTGTTAACGGAAGTTATACTATGCTATGTTTTGGACATAGATGGCATGGAGGGAATATTTAGGAAAGAAAATACTAGAAAAATGTCTCGTGATTCTTCATTACGTCAGAAGAGGAGCTGAGATGAGTCAATTGATAAACTAGCGTACCTGATCAATAACTATCTTGACCGGATTTCCAACCTTCTCAGAGACAAATATCACGTCCTCATGGGCAGCCGTCTGAAGAACAAAACATTTTTTGACATCTAGATAGCCAATAATTTATTCAGAATAGCACACATAGATGCTTGACTTATTGAGGCAACTACGGACACTTGATAAGTAAAGTTAAATAAATGTTATGCTACGTAGTCAGTGCTATTTACTGCTTGTTAAATAATTTCACACAAATATTTTTTCTCAATTATGAAACCTAAGATAGCTCGAAAGCTTATTTATTATTAATGATTATTAACCGGCCGGGCTAGATGGTAGCTGTGCTAGCAAACAAGCTAGGAATACATTTTCAGTAAGTTAACGTCAGACACAACAAAGCCAATTACGAAGTTAAGATCTGGTGAACAGCAAAATGCACCACATATATTGTTTTACGCTCGACATTTAGAGGTCTGCTGATTAATGTAGGATAGCTTACTTACTTTGAAGATTCACGTGGAAACGTGTTTACCCTCTTAACCCGGAAGCAGTGCTTTTAAAGCCTTTCCTTAGTGATCTACCAAGAGTCCGTAACAACGCGACTCAGCGGCTGCACCCTCTAGTCAGTAATCACCGTTGTTTGTTTATGCTGTCGGGATATATTAATTGACGCTGTCAGACACTCAACAAAAACGTATCCCACTTTAAAAAATGTGTTTTTGTCTATTCATCAACAGGGCATTCTCGTGCATAACAGTTTTACGTGTGCTGTGTTAATGTCTCGCTGAAATAAATCTAAATATGTTGTGAATATTTATTGTTTTGTGCAGGTTCGCTGCGTGCATGATCCGATGTATGGTCCAAACAGACGAAATAACGCAAGAGGGCGTCAGAGCTCTGATTATCCTGCAGCTTGGTAAAAAAAAAAAGCGCCACACATTACAAAGAACACTGTCACCTGCTGTTGGCCCGTTTAGTGTTGCTTTGAGCAATAATTTAGAAGGGCAACATGATTAGATCATGTTTTCACTGTGAACAGGTATTGTACAATCACCTTTTGGGGGGAATGGGTAGCCTGAATGCCTCAGTACCAAAATACAAACGGTAGAAGTTAAAACCTTTATTACATTGTTTACTTGATAAAAGTGAGCTCCATAACAACATAAAACCCTCCCTTCGGGGCGATTAATACATTAACAATGTAACATAGGCTAATAGGACGCCTGTGAGCTCCGCCTGTGCAGAGTCACCAGAAGAGGATCAGCTTATTTCCCTGGTTAAGTCCTTTAGCAGAGCACCTTCGGGATTAAGAAACGCACAAACCAGGAGCGGCTTTGACAATACACCTTGGAAGCAGAGAAAACTATATACACAATTCTATGTGCAAAACCAAGTTACAAACATTCATGAGATAGGCCCTTTCAATAAAAATACTATTATCCTCTGATGTCCAAAAGGTTCATGAGTAGTCGAATAGTAGTCCAAGAACTATCTCATATTAGTTTGGTTCCTATATTGTTCATTGGCACTGTCACTTTTTTACCAGACTGGAAAGGGTAATATCCCAGACTGAATATGCAAAGCAAAATAACTGTAACTGTATATGTACAGTGAACATACATATTTTGTCATACACCATAGTATAGAATCACTGAAACAATCAAAAATGTAGTCATTAATTGTGACAAAGTACAGCTGTCTAAAATGATGTGCTTTCCTTTAGATCTCAAACCATGACAACATCTAGAGCTGATCATTAAGAATAAAGTGCATATACAACCACAACGCTGAGAACACATCGTCATAAGTTACACGTTTAAATATGCTGATGGTTAATATTTAGCTTGTTATGTGTTAATGAAAAGTTGGCTCATCAGTCACTAAAAAGGCTTTATCAACTCTCCCTCAGCTCTTTGATTATATATTTTCGAAGACACAAGCAAAACATTCATCATAAAACAATCTAAGCAGTTTCAGTTTTATATACAGGAGACATGGAAGGCAGAGGATGGAACTGATGGAACTGCTTTGGATGCAGCCTTCAGAACATGCGTGGGCTGGCTGGTAGATGAATGTAACTTACATAACACTGTTCTCAGTGGTCCATGACCTGCAGCCAAACAAACTGAGCAGCTAAAAATATAGAAACACTAATGAAGAAGAAGAACAGGAAACTTGCACAAAAGTAGGTCCAAAGAATTCGGGGAAATGGTTTTGATCATCTTCTGATAGTTAGTAACCTTGTATGTGCTGTATATAGATTTCAAAAAGCGGGTCCAGGCTGCTTTTAGTCAGCTAGTAAATAGGTTAGCGTCATGGACAGAGAGGTTGGACGCCCATTTATGAAAACATTCATTGATTCTGAGCCTACGTTGTCCAGAAGTCTTTCTATAACTCCACAGGTGGACTGGTTAGGGTTAGGGTTAGAGTTAGGGTTAGGGGTTAGGGCTGGACTGGGTGGAGGGACCGGTGTCCCGTTGCTATGGCACATAAAAGATTCCAAAAACATTATGTATTCTCTGTCCCTGGCCAAAGATTCCAAAAACATTATGTATTCTCTGTCCCTGGCCAAAGATTCCAAAAACATTATGTATTCTCTGTCCCTGGCCAAAGATTCCAAAAACATTATGTATTCTCTGTCCCTGGCCAAAGATTCCATGAAAAAAAAAAACACAAACAAAACACAATAACACAAACACACAAACTGTTACCGATGTTAAATTGTAGGTGGTTTGTACAAAATGTAATATTAATTTCTGTGCTTGCTGATTTTTGGTCCAGTCCTCGTATAGGCGAAATGTGAAACAGACATTCTAGAATCACGTCTTGTTGTCTTGGAGACAAATCCACAGTTAAATTCTCACCACAGCTGTCTCCCTGTGTAATTGATTGGCGCCGTGGGAATCTAACAGACAAAGAGAAGCCATTAGGGTGGTGTGTGTATGTGTGTATTCATATCTGTGTGTGTTTTTCTGTATGTGTATGTGTATTGTGTTTGTGTATATATTTGTTTATGTGTATTGTGTGTGAATTGGGTATTGGGTATGTGTATGTGTGTGTGTGTGTGTGTGTGTGTGTGTGTGTGTGTGTGTGTATTGTGTATGTGTATGTGTATGTGTATGTGTATTGTGCATGTGTATGTGTATTGCGTATGTGTATTGTGTATGTGTATGTGTATGTGTATGTGTATGTGTATTGTGTATGTGTATGTGTATTGTGTATGTGTATGTGTATGTGTATGTGTATGTGTATTGTGTATTGTGTATGTGTATTGTGTAAGTGTATGTGTATGTGTATGTGTATTGTGTATGTGTATGTGTATGTGTATTGTGTATGTGTATGTGTATGTGTATGTGTATTGTGTCTGTGTCTGTGTCTGTGTCTGTGTATTGTGTATGTGTGTGTGTATGTGTATGTGTATGTGTATTGTGTATGTGTATGTGTATGTGTATTGTGTATGTGTATTGTGTATGTGTATGCGTATGTGTATTGTGTATTGTGTATTGTGTATGTGTATGTGTATTGTGTATTGTGTATGTGTATGTGTATTGTGTATGTGTATGTGTATGTGTATGTGTATGTGTATTGTGTCTGTGTCTGTGTCTGTGTCTGTGTCTGTGTATTGTGTATGTGTATGTGTATGTGTATGTGTATGTGTATGTGTATTGAAGCCACATGTATAAATCGAAGACTTACGGTTCCCCCGTTCAAGACGAGAGCCATCTCCGTGGGCTGGTAGACGTGCCCCCTAAATGGGATCCCAGGACGGATGGAGTCATGGCCGCTCCGGTACGTTCCACCCCTCAGTGCTGCAGTATCAAAACAGTCAAATAACGATCCATTCATTCATCACCTGGTATATCATATCCTGTATGGAGGAGACCTCCTACCTGCACTGTGCTCCTCCTCTATGGAGACCTCCTACGCGAACTGTGCTCCTCTATGGAGGAGACCTCCTACCTGCACTGTGCTCCTCTATGGAGGAGACCTCCTACCTGCACTGTGCTCCTCTATGGAGACCTCCTACCTGCACTGTGCTCCTCTATGGAGGAGACCTCCTACCTGCACTGTGCTCCTCTATGGAGACCTCCTACCTGCACTGTGCTCCTCTATGGAGGAGACCTCCTACCTGCACTGTGCTCCTCTATGGAGACCTCCTACCTGCACTGTGCTCCTCTATGGAGGAGACCTCCTACCTGCACTGTGTTCCTCCTCTATGGAGACCTCCTACCTGCACTGTGCTCCTCTATGGAGGAGACCTCCTACCTGCACTGTGTTCCTCCTCTATGGAGACCTCCTACCTGCACTGTGCTCCTCTATGGAGACCTCCTACCTGCACTGTGCTCCTCTATGGAGGAGACCTCCTACCTGCACTGTGTTCCTCTATGGAGACCTCCTACCTGCACTGTGCTCCTCTATGGAGGAGACCTCCTACCTGCACTGTGTTCCTCCTCTATGGAGACCTCCTACCTGCACTGTGCTCCTCTATGGAGAAGGCCTGGTTGTCTGCGTAGGCCCTGTGAGGGTTAGAGTGGCCGGACAGCTCTTCTCCGAAACGTGAGGAAGGCGGGGGCTGGCTGGTGTCAAAGTAGTCACGCACAGGCGCCGCCGAGTGAGGGCTCCGCAGGCACAGATGGGCCTCTGGGACAGCGTGGAACAGGAGGAGGATCCAGCCCTGCGTTACCAAGGCTACGGCCAGGGCCGGTTCGTCCCACTCTGGAAGTGTGCCCCCCCTCCTCACGGCCCGGGCCTTGCCCCCTCGGCCCCGCCCCCTCAGAGCCTGGTTGCCGTAGAGATAGAAGCCCAGCCAGGCCACCCAAAGCAAAGCGGAGGCCAGACAGGACAGGAAGAGCCAGACGCCGTTACACCTCCACCTCAGTTTGCTGCTATCCCCGCCCTCCGCCTCCCCATCCCCCCCCGCGCTGTCCATATCCAGGCCCCCGCCACACAGCACCACCCCCAGGGACAGCCCCATAGCCGTGAGGAGCAGCCCCAGTGTGTAACTGCAGGTCAAGGCAAAGTCTAGAGGGGGGTAGTCGCAGGCTTGGTGGCCCTCCCTCACCACCGTCAGCAGCAGCCACTCTCCAGAGATGATCCCTTGGACCAGGGCCAGGGCCGCGGCCAGCCCGGCCAGGCAGCCCCCCGCTGGGCTGGCTTTACCCGCCACCAGCCTCCTCAGCCTCAACCCTTGAGCCAGCAGGCTGGAGAAGCAGAGGGCGAAGAGGGGCCCCCAGAGGGCCCTGCGGAGCACACAGAGAGCCTGGGTCCTCCCCACCAGGAACACCAAGGAGAGAGAGAAGAGCCCCAGGAGGGTGGCCAGGAGGAGGAGGAGAGGCCCCAGGCCACAGCGCCGGCCCGGCTCGGAGACACTGCGCATCTTGACCAGGAGGACCACGGAGAGGACCAGGGAGGTGACAGCCCCCCCACAGGCCATGGCCTCCAGCACCACCCCCCAGACCGACTCCAGGTCACACAGCACCCGGTAGAGAGGGTCCACGTCCGCGCCACAGCCTCGCGGAGGAGAGGATCCGGCTGCATGGCCGAAGGCGCCATCGTGTGAGGAGCCACACCCCATCAGGGAGAGGAGGCCCAGGAGGACCAGGAGGACAAGGCTGAAGGCCATCTGTGGAAGGAAGAGGACAGGGGAGGAAAAACACCTTTTAAAAGAGAGAGAAAACACGTTTTAAAAGAGAGAAAACACGTTTCAAAAGAGAGAAAACACATTTTAAAAGAGAGAGAAAACACGTTTTAAGAGAGAGAAAACACGTTTTAAAAGAGAAAACACGTTTTTTAAAGAGAGAGAAAACACGTTTCAAATACCTCAGTACAGTCACCATTTATTGTTCGATGCAAACCTACAGACACACACACAGATACACACAGCAAGGAGGCTACACAGCACACACAGACACACACACAGATACACACAGCAAGGAGGCTACACAGCACACACAGACACACACACAGATACACACAGCAAGGAGGCTACACAGCACACACAGACACACACAGATACACACAGCAAGGAGGCTACACAGCACACACAGACACACACACAGATACACACAGCAAGGAGGCTACACAGCACACACAGACACACACACAGATACACACAGCAAGGAGGCTACACAGCACACACAGACACACACACAGACACAGACACACACACACACACACACACACACACACACACACACACACACACACACAGATACACACGCCAAGAGTCCACAGCACACACACACACACACACAGATACACACACACCAAAGAGTGTGCACAGCACACACACACACACACACACACACACACACACACACACACACACACACACACACACACACACACACACACACACACACACACACACACACACACACACACACCAAGGAGTCTCCACAGCACGAGTGCCTCAGCCCACTCAGCCTGTATGAGGTTTCCATAGGAACCAACCAGGAACAGCGTGGGCTGGCCTGCATCGCAATAGATATGAGTACGTGAAACTGCCCAAAACACAAAAAACGTACACTCAAAATCAAACAATAAATAGAGCTTAACCTGCATAGACCTGACATTAGACCTATTTGATAAAGAGAACAACGACACCTTATCAATTCCTTCAAAAGTTAAAGCATTCAACCAAACAAATAGTGGACTCTTCTGAATGCGTATTCCCCTGGTCAGTGGCATTTGGATGTTTGACCTTTGAGACCAGTCGTATATAGACCTTGTTCCTTGTCTATTTTCAGAGTCTATTAGACAATTCCCAAACCACTAGAACACAAAGACAAAATTATCAACAAATAGCAGAGCCTATCTTATGATTATTTAAAGACCCACCTTTGCTCGCGAAATTCTACAGGTGTGTGGCAGCCTTGAGGCAAAACAACACATCAGGATAATGCCAACGACAATATTTTGCTTACCAAAGTTGGGAAATGAATAATGTCAAACTTACTTTCTTTGTATTTGCTGCTGGATGAATTAATGGCTTTAAATAATCATGACGACTGCGTTATCCAAACAAGATGCAATGGTACAGGACTATAGCATCAAGTTTTACGGTTAGCCTTTTAAATATTCCGCAAAGAAAAAATATTATGCGAATGCCAACTCTGTTGTCCGCATATTACGTATTCCAATCCCAGCCTGCTCAAAGACAGTCTGAGTGTGTGTTAGAATCATCCTCTTTAGGTTTGGTGGCATCGCCGTGTAAATTTCAGGCACAAGTTTGGAAGTCTATTTCTTCCTCCTTTCTTTCAGTAAATGGCAATTGCACAACCACGTAACTATTTTTTTCGGCAGTAGTTGAAATGATTTTGTTTTAATATTTGAGGTGGCAGAAGCTACTTCTCCAACGCCACGATAACTGACACTAAACCGCACGCGCGGCCCTGATACTTCACACCCCCTCACATTCGGAAATATCCAAGCTGTCAGAAAAATTCTCCCTCTTGCATCAGTGTGAGTTTGCGGGGGTGCACTCAAAAAGATCAGGCATTAGGCTCTGTTCGCCCAAATAAATAGCTGCTGTACTGGACTTAGCACGAGGAAGATTAATTACAGCCTTATTTATTTTTCCAGAATTAGAATCCATCATCAGTCATTTTTTTCTTCATGCTCTCCAAGGTCATGTACTCGACGAATGAAACATCTTTGAGGCACTGTAAAATACGATCTCTTGCCCTGTGGGCAAGACAGTACTGCTGAGGAGGAGGGAGAAGAGATACGGAAAGGAATAATCAATCTTTCTTAAAGTGGTTAAATGTTGTGTTCACGTGCTCTCTCTCTCTCTCTCTCTCTCTCTCTCTCTCTCTCTCTCTCTCTCTCTCTCTCTATTAAAAGTTGCATAACACTGTGTAAGACTCAGCCCTGCCGGTTCTCCATTGGCGGGGGTTAATCCCCCCCCCCCCCCCCCTCTGATACCTGCTTTGAGTAAGTCTGTGTGGTGGTGGTGATCTATTAACTTAGATCATTGTTAGGTAACGATGGCAACTATTTATGATTGTTATAGACACTGGGCAAACGTAGAACAGTGTTTATCTCGCAGAAGTAGATTCGGTCCGACTTGGAAGTACCTGCACAGGCACACACCTGCGTCAGTCAGCACAGATTAGCCACAGTGTGGTGGTGTTTTTGAATGCAACAGAAGCTATGAGTGGGACCAGTCATCTCCTGTCAGAGGGAAAATACGTTCATGTTGACATCCATATACATTCAACAACATGGCAGCATTGTAAACCTCACCTATACTCCAATTCTGACACTGCCGCTCAATCTTTCTACATTCATGGTATATAAAGAATTAAAATGACCTATGGCATTATGGATGACTTTAGGCTGGGTGTCCCATGCAAGTTATGATTCAACAGGGATAAAGATGAGAGAAAACTAAAGTGTTGGTTTAAAGAGAGGAGTGGTCATGGAGGAGTAAAGAGCTGACCCACCAGTGGTCATGGAGGAGTAAAGAGCTGACTGACCAGTGGTCATGGAGGAGTAAAGAGCTGACTGACCAGTGATCATGGAGGAGTAAAGAGCTGACTGACCAGTGGTCATGGAGGAGTAAAGAGCTGACTGACCAGTGGTCATGGAGGAGTAAAGAGCTGACTGACCAGTGATCATGGAGGAGTAAAGAGCTGACTGACCAGTGGTCATGGAGGAGTAAAGAGCTGACTGACCAGTGGTCATGGAGGAGTAAAGAGCTGACTGACCAGTGGTCATGGAGGAGTAAAGAGCTGACTGACCAGTGGTCATGGAGGAGTAAAGAGCTGACTGACCAGTGGTCATGGAGGAGTAAAGAGCTGACTGACCAGTGGTCATCTTTGGTAATCCTGCCGTCGCCATGGTGACAGTCCTCGGTGACTAGGCTAAGTATGGGACCTTCTATAATCCCGGCCTGAGTCTGCCTCCATTCATTTCTATGACCACTCTGTCCCTCCCTGGCTCACAGTACACTGCAAACCAAAATACAATTCAAAGTGAGAGTGACAGAACACAAGATTAGTTTAAGAAGAGCTGAACACTCCCAGACAAACTGACTGGTTCGCTACATCGCATGGTATCAAGCAGTAGATATAACTTAGTCATGGTATCAAGCAGTACACATAACTTAGTCATGGCATCAAGCAGAACATATTTATACTTAGTCATGGTATCAAGCAGTACATATTATTACTTAGTCATGGTATCAAGCAGACCATAATATTACTTAGTCATGGTATCAAGCAGACCAGCATGTTATACGGTGACACATTCATTATTGAAGCCCAGATCAGGCCAAGTTCACTGTTATTCTTGCATTTAGTTGCACTGTTATATTGAAATTATTACTATGGTTCAGTGTTGGAGACCTTTATTAGATATGTTATGTGTGTTAGATCTAGGTGTGTCTCTTTACTTATCCAGTAATCCAGCATCACTTTTTTAAGCTGTAGCTTGGTGAAAGCCTGAACAGTTATTAGTAATTTCTTTCCCTTGTGATACATTTGACACTGAGCCACCAAGTGGACATAAAAGGTAATACAGATTCTTGAAATCTTGAAAAAAATACAAATAAAAGAAGAACTGGATACATTTGCCATGAGACATCCCAATTGTAGTTTACCAAATATATTTGTATTCTATAAATAAAACGAAATTTATAGACATTTATAAATATGTTACAACAAGCATTACAAACCTAAGGGATTGCTTCAGCTGTAGTATTGAGTGGTAATGGAAAGCCTCTGACTGTGTCTCAGTCCTGTTTATCTGGGAACTTTACTCAGAGCCCCATGTCTTCTTCAGTCTCATCTCCAAAACAGATAACAGTAACGCTATGACAACCTGACATAAACACTGTTCTCAAAAAGCTGGTTAGTGTTGTCTCCAACAGAGAGAACTCTTACGGAAGTTGAATAAGCATTTAGAAAGGAACATAATGTAATGTTCTGCCCTAGAGTAACCTCAATGTTTGACTGACATTAACAAGCTAACCTGGAGAGACGGTGGTAGTTTTATGAGCCTAGTTAAACATTGAGGCTATGTTGGCACAGGGTGGGGTAAATGGTAAACGGACTTATACAGCGCTTTAGACGACCCGGTACCCAACGCGCTTTACGGCTGGCCTCTCACACACACATTCACACACACATTCACACACACATACACACACATTCACACACACATTCACACACACATTCACACACATATTCACACACACATTCACACACACATTCACACACATATTCACACACACATTCACACACACACACACACACATACACACACACATACACACACACATTCACACACACATTCACACACACATTCACACGCACATTCACACGCACATTCACACACATATTCACACATTCACACACACATTCACACGCACATACACACATTCACACACTGCTGGGGTCACACTAAATACATTCCTCAGGTTGTGTCTACACCATTGTGGGGGCATTAGATATTCTATTTCCCATTGAAGAACACATCAGAGAAAAATATGTTGTCAGTATTATTTTTAGTATATCGTTGTTATTATATTATTGTTATTAATACATTTGTTGTTGTTGTTGTATGTCTGTACGTTAGTATCAATTCAATTAAAGTATCAATTAATTACTAAGCATAGTTACAGTTATCAATGATAAGCAACAATTATATTTATTTATATAAATTATATATAAGCATAGATTTGTTGTAGATCTTTGGCATCACATGAATCAAGATTGATTAACAACGGACTCCTGAGAAATAAAAAAAAAACCACATTCCATAGATATTAGATTCAGCCTTCAATGTACTAAGATCATTCTATAGATATTAGATTCAGCCTTCAATGTACTAAGATCATTCTATAGATATTAGATTCAGCCTTCAATGTACTAAGGTTTTTAATAAGCCACGTTGCCTGTCTTTGAGGTGGAGATTACAGGCCAGGGACTTCATGTAGATTGCAGACCATTTAATCATTAAGTGCCAGCGGCCTAAAGATCCCTTCAGGTGCTCCGTTAGACAAAGGCAAACGTAATGTGGCTTTCTTTTCTACTGTTTGGTTGAATGAAGTCGAAATAGTTTTTATTCATTGACTTATCTTTTATTTCTTCCTTTATATGCTTTTGCTTGCCCTGCTGTGTATAAAATGTGCCATACAAATCAAACGGATTTGATTGGATCCTAAGTATGGAGTGTGACTGCGGTGTCTCTTGGTTGCTCTGTGTTCACATGCGTTTGTAGACATAGATCACATTATGGCAGTTGGGACATCGATGCTCCACGTCTTTGCAGCTGTCGACACAGAAAGGAATGAAGCAGCAAGGCAAACACCTGGGCACAGCAAAACATAAAGAACCATGACAGAGATTACTAGCAAATCTAAATCAAAATGTGGTTTTTAAATCTCCACTCATTAACGGAGGGTTATGCAATGTTTCATGTGGCAGTTACTTGGTGTGTGTGTGTGTGTCTGTGTGTGCATGTGTATCCGTGTGTGTGTGTGTGTGTGTGTGTGTGTGTGTACTAACAAAAAGAATGCCAGTCCCGCACAGACCACCCAGGTGAGGTTTCCTGTCCTGTGTGTTGTCTGTGTGATGACGATGGTCTGGCAGTGAACACAGTTCATCTGCCCGGGGACCTCAGTCAAACTAGGTTGTTGCAGCACAACCACCTGGCTCACTGCAGGCAGTAACACACACACATACACACACACACATAACCTTATAAGTCAGAATCTCACAGTCGAGTCAGCTGTGTAAAGAAACACACTTGGTGGACAGGATGTGGTGAAGGAATGTGCTATCTAGAGAGCTAGTGTCGATTACTCACCGTTTCCAGACTGGGCCACACCGTACTGGCCTGGAGGACAATACCCTGGTTGGGGGGCTGAGAAACAAAAAGCAAAAACAGTACAGACAAAACCAAAATGGCCCACCAACCCTTAAAGCATAAGCCTATATTAGCGTTGGTGAAATGATGAAAATCTTAGGTGGTAGGGTCTCACCTGGCTGGAAGCCGGGCTGGGGGGGGTATGCAGTGTTGCCGTAGTCCATGGGGGGGCCAGGGTACGGGGGGGCAGATTGGTTGTAAGGTGGTACCTGACCCTTGTCCATACTGTCAGTCTGTCTGTCTCAGAGAGTTAAACAGAAGCACAGAGTGAGGAGTAGTAAAAGGGTGTATGTTGGGGGAAGGCCAGATGAACAGCTAGCCTTATCAGGCCCTGAGAGTTACTCACACACTATGACGTGCAGGAGAGAGTAATCACGATTTTGCAAAACTTATCATTTATAAAATATGGACCATACACAGACAAGAGAATATATATTGGCACAACGTCCTCTTTAAGAGATAAAGCACATGGAAACACTAAAACACAGCCATACTGCTTGTTGGTATAGTAAGTGCTTTGGGAGATCTGTTATGTATGTACCCAAAGAGGACATGCTTGGGTTACATCTCCATAGCGACAGCCCTGACAGGGTCAACCGTCCGTTATGTATGTACCCAAAGAGGACATGCTTAGGGTTACATCTCCATAGCGACAGCCCTGACAGGGTCAACCGTCCGGACGCCGTGCCAGGCCTCGCGGGCTCTGCCACGCCATCGCCGGCACTCTCAGCTGGTCACCAAAACGCCCAGGGACGTCGTGATTGGCAGTTACTTTCTCCAGGAAGAGTGAGTCAGCCACCAAGTGTCTCTCCATAGAACGTAAATAACAGGAGAACCTCTTCTCATTGCTCTCATCTGGCCGGGGCTTAGGGAGGCACTTCTTAATCTACCTGCTTCCTGTTCTGTTTATCTCCTCATGATGACAGCACAATTAGTAAGTGGCTCTGGATCAAAGCGTCAGCTAAATGACTGTAGTGTAATGTAAGGCCTTGTACGCCTCTGAGTGTTTCTATCCTTCACTCATCAAGACATCTCTGTTCATACTATCACAATAGCATAAAAGTTTAGAGCTGCTGTCGAAATCTTCAAAGGTCAATGGTCACCTGAACATTTTATGACAGGTTATATTGTATCTTTTGCCAAAATGTAAATCAAGATATCTTCTACAGACCTTCAACTATTACTGTGTCACTACGAAAGAAATGCTATATGACTCACAAGACAATGCGTTTGTGCACACACACACAAACATGTCATATTTGTGTCAATGTAACTTCTAAATGCTATTTCGCTGCCTTTTTTGGTCAGGTCTCACTTGAAAAAGAGATTATATCTCCATTTTTTAAAGATTAAAAACAAACAAAATTGTCTGAAAAGCATCATCAGTCTGCTGTCCAATATTTAGAGTGACAGCCATCGAGCCACAAATGGTGTAACAGCCTCTTACCTCCGTGTCTGCTATGTGGAGAGTGACGTGGGAAAATACGCTTCCTCCTTAAGGTTACCAGTCACTGACTGAGGCAGACAGGGAACAGAGGTCAAGGACAGCCAGACCGCTGTCAACAACAGGAGGTGGGGCATCAGTGGAGGAGGGGCAAAGCAACTCTAAACTGTAAAACATATAACAACTATCAACCGTAAAGTAGCCAGGTTTAAAAAACAAACGTTATTCTTGGTCAAAGTGCGGTTTGCATTTGCACAGTGGCTAAAACAAGATATTTAAAGGAAGCCTATCTAGAAAGTAAAAACAACACAAAAAGTACATTTTGACTTTGGAGAATAGGGTGCAGCCAAAAAGTGTTGGAGTTAGGCCCTGGACCACAGCCAAGTATGAACCTGTGGAGGAGAGAGCTAGGCCCTGGACCACAGCCCCGTATGAACCTGTGGAGGAGAGAGCTAGGCCCTGGACCACAGCCAAGTATGAACCTGTGGAGGAGAGAGCTAGGCCCTGGACCACAGCCAAGTATGAACCTGTGGAGGAGAGAGCTAGGCCCTGGACCACAGCCAAGTATGAACCTGTGGAGGAGAGAGCTAGGCCCTGGACCACAGCCAAGTATGAACCTGTGGAGGAGAGAGCTAGGCCCAAAGATCCTGTCTCCTCTGAGACGAGGGAAAACAATTGCACCGGCCCAAAACTCAACAGGAAAGCAGGAAAAGCCACCTTACATCCTTGGATGTTAACATCAATATTTTGGTTTAAGCACCACAATAAATAAATAGAGAATGTTCTTGGGGAAAGCCCGTCCACCTCCTCCACTGCAACAGAAGGTCAAGGGTAAGGGCTTTCTACAGTAGCTGTGTAATGCTGCATATAGCTGTGTTGTGTTTCAGTGCATGTTCAGCTGCTGAGCAACAGCACATCCTGTAAGGGGATGTGGTAAGAGCCAATAGGCCTCAGGAGCATGAGGCTGCAAGAGAAGGGTTGTGATGAGTTCCTTCCTTCCATTTCGACCCCTGTGGTAGAACTGAGAGACTGAGAGAACTGACGCTTCCTCCGCTGTTAGCCACCGCCCATCTAGGTCCTCATTAAGGCCTGGGTTAATGGTACATATAATGGCCTGTAGTTTGTCAGTCCCGTTGATTAAGTTTCCTTTGTCTGTCACCTTTACGCATGGAAGACGTTCAACGCTTTGATTCAGACGAAGATCGTTGGTTTGTATTCATGATCCTGCTCTTTAGTCCAACTTTGTTGAATAGTACAGGCCAAAACTGCGCCATCTGCTGGAGTTAGTTGAATGTCTACACCCTCTCTATCCCTCAACACTCTGCCCCAGTGGAAGATTCCTATTGGTTGAACACCACTAGGTAAGGTTCCCATTGGTTGAACACCACTAGATAAGATTCCTATTGGTTGAACACCACTAGGTAAGGTTCCCATTGGTTGAACACCACTAGATAAGATTTCCATTAGTTGAAAACCACTAGATAAGATTCCCATTGGTTGAACACCACTAGATAAGATTCCCATTGGTTGAACACCACTAGATAAGATTCCTATTGGTTGAACACTACTAGATAAGGGCCAGGTGTTTAATGTGATTTGTTTGTACTCCCTGATGAAGGCTTAAGCCGAAACACGTCGGAATTGTAATTAGTCTAGTATGACCATGCCATGACAATAAAGACATTTTACTTGTTTTAAGAGAGAGAGTGCCTTGGAGTCTTTGTTTTTTGATTAAAAGAATACCTTAGTTTTAGTAAGTAAAGATAGTTGAATATGTATATTCCAAAACTCAAAAAAGCACAGAACATATTAAATAATGTGGTAGCCTTGTATATTTTGTAGTGTTAGTCAGAATAAGGCTACAGATGCAGTCTGTCTGCATACGCCTTGACAAAAATGATTTAAGATATAAAGGAGAATTAGATCAGATGGCAGCTATTATGTCCATACCCTCATAGGAACTATTTAGACAAGCATCACAGCATGAAGCAAGACAAACTCACTGCTTCATTATCAAATCAACACCAGTGACATCCATACACTTCAACAGAACACAGCAATGTTGTCTTGATTACTTTAATAAAAATATAAGGCATCATCGTCTATTCTACCTTTCAGGAAACACAAATATCCCACACCGGCTGCTGACAAACAAACATATTTTTTAAAAGCAACTTGAAAAGGAACACTTCATGATATATGTTACAAATATACCTTAAAATAAATCTACGTAAATAAAATTCCTTCATATTATGTAAAGATTTATAGTCCAATGAGGCATGGTTGCTGTAACATGTGACGAGAAGTTGGTTCACATGTAACTACGTTTGTAGTTATAGATCACTTTTTGGCAAGTGGGGCAACGATGCTCTACATCCTTACAAACATCACAAAACAATGGAATTAGACAGCATGGCCAAATCCTGTTCACAGAAAGAAAGAAACAAACAAACAAACAAACAAACAAACAAACAAACAAACAAGAGATTTAATGGAGGATGTGAAACCTCAATTGTAGCATTATTGATCTGCTTTAGTTCCTTAACTGATTGAATATGTGTGTACTGTGGCATTGTGTGAGTGTGTGTTATAATGTGTGTGTGTGTGTGTGTGTGTGTGTGTGTGTGTGTGTGTGTTGACTAACAGCAGGATTCCCATGGTGCCACAGAGCATCCAGGAGAGCAGGCCCATCTTGTATGTTGTCTGTGTGAGGACGGTGGTCTGGCAGTAAGGACAGTTCATCTGACCAGGAACGTCACCAAGCACCTGTTGCTGCACCACCATTACCTGGGCCACTGGAAGGAATCCCACACACACACACACACACACACAGTTCAGAACCACCTTAAAGAACCTGTAGTATCTGTATAAAACAATGAAAAGAAAAGAAATACTATCCCAGCGATGGTTGTGGATAGAGAGTGGATCCACAGGTATACAGCACATGACAACGGCAAAGCGAGTGTTTGTTCTCCACTCTGAGTGGGTGTTGCTCACCGCAGGCAGGCTGGGCTGTGATGCACATTCCTGGCTGTGTGCCTTCAGGAAACAGAAGGATCGGGCAATGGAGACAGCACAGTGAGGAGGCATTAGTACATAACATGAGAAACTTAATACAAACACACACACACACAGACACACACACACGCACACACAGAGACACACACACACAAACAACTACACAGTTTGTAGAAAGTAAATATGGGCTCTTAGAAGAGTGTGAGGGTCAGCCACTCACCGTTTCCAGACTGGGCCACACCGTACTGGCCTGGAGGACAATACCCTGGTTGGGGGGCTGAGAAACAAAAAGACAAAACCAAAATGGTAAAACCCTTAAGGTCAAAATCTACAGTAATAGCTTCTTGAAAGCTGAAAGCCCCAGGTGAAGTGCTAGAGTCTCACCTGGCTGGAAGCTGGGCTGAGGGGGGTACGCTGCATTGTCAAAGGCCAGGGGGGGGGCCAGGTGAGAGGGAGCGGGGTATGGGGGGGCGGGGCCCTGGGGGGCAGCTTGGTTCTGAGGTGGTACCTGAGCCTTGTCCATACTGTTTGTCAGTCTGTCGGTCTGTCTGCAAACAGCATTGAGTTGGATGTAAGCAACTGACAGTTTATAATTGTTTACAGGTTAACACCATCAAGGGCACAGTAATTAGACTTGAATCCATTTTCTGTTTTATGGACGGTTGGGGCCAGTAATTAGACTTGAATCCATGTTCTGTTTTATGGACGGTTGGGGCCAGTAATTAGACTTGAATCCATGTTCTGTTTTATGGACGGTTGGGGCCAGTAATTAGACTTGAATCCATGTTCTGTTTTATGGACGGTTGGGGCCAGTAATTAGACTTGAATCCATGTTCTGTTTTATGGACGGTTGGGGCCAGTAATTAGACTTGAATCCATGTTCTGTTTTATGGACGGTTGGGGCCAGTAATTAGACTTGAATCCATGTTCTGTTTTATGGACGGTTGGGGCCAGTAATTAGACTTGAATCCATGTTCTGTTTTATGGACGGTTGGGGCCAATATTTGGGGTTATTTCAAAAGCTATGCAGACGGGGTGTGAAAAAAAAGTCTTAGAGTTGCACAACCAAAAATAAATAGTTTATCTTCATATCATGTCAAGTCTGGCATTATAAACTTTTGAGATTGCTAGAACAGGTAGAACTGGTTAGGTGGGTAGAATGGAAGTGAGAACAGATTGGTCAGCTTATCAGTTCTTTTCATTTTCCAGTGACCAATCACTATAGACCCAAACATTATCTATCTGGTGATCTAATATAGTTATTCACTATTTATCAAACATTATCTATCTGGTGATCTAATATAGTCATTCACTATTTATCAAACATTATCTATCTGGTGATCTAATATAGTCATTCACTAAGATCAAGAGCACTATGAGACTACAATGATCTTCACAAGACGGCAAACAACACAATTAAGCACGACAAATAAATATTTACACACACACACACACACACACACACACACACACACACACACCCACACACATATTCACACACATAGACACACACACACACACGTAATTTAATTGACTTCATCTGTACTAAGTTTCCAAACTTGGTGTTTTAGCGTGGCCACACGTAACATGGGAGTCCCTTACCTGGATAGGTACGCCGAGTCAGGGATGAGATGGGGACAGGTGCCTACTCCTCAAAGGTTCCAAAGTGAGTTCATCCAAAAGAGATGCTGAGGAAGAGTGAAAGAGAAAGGGGTAGGTAGAGGTGTTAGGGGGAGGGAGAGAGAAAAGACTGGGTAGAAATGCATCGATATTTGAGTCCCATTAAGAGGAGGAGCAAAGAGGCAGCAACTTAAAGGAAGACATAGTGACATGGCAAGAAGTAATGGCTGACAAAAGGATTGGAATTCAAATGGTTTTAAAATAACTAGGTCAGTTTTAGTCAATTATGCCTTTACCTGATGGTTTCATCCAAGATCAACAAAAGAAGTTTGAGCAGGCCACAGTCAGCTAAGGACCCTCACAATGATTTTAAAATGTAGCAAGCTAACTAATACTGTTTCCTTTTGTGTTTTCCAATGCTACATTTCCTATCTAGCATCATTAGTATTATTAATAATTATAATAATAAAAACAATAAATAATAATAATAATAATAAAATACATTTATTTATTTCATTGTGATTTTCAATTACTGTTTTATATTATATTGCCTATTCTATGTATCTGTTACTGATCGCACTACTGTAATTATGGCTGTAATTATGACTGTGATTGTGACACTGTTATGATTTATGTCTGTTGTTTTTATCCTGTAAAGCACTTTGTAAAGCTTATTTTGGAAAGGTGTAATATAAAAAGAGTTTGTTATTATTTTTATGATAATAGCGCTGCAGTTTCCTCTAAACGTCTGAGCTCCTTGTTGTCTGAAATGTCATTCCACCGAACATAGGCTTTAGAGTAAACCTAACCCTAACCTTAACCCTAAATGTCATTCCACCGAACATAGGCTTTAGAGTAAACCTAACCCTAACCTGAACCCTAAATGTTATTCCACCGAACATAGGCTTTAGAGTAAACCTAACCCTAACCTTAACCCTAAATGTCATTCCACCGAACATAGGCTTTAGAGTAAACCTAACCCTAACCTTAACCCTAAATGTTATTCCACTGAACATAGATGTACATGGCATTGCAATCATGTACGCTTTAAAATATGTGCACCAGGCAAATCTGAAAGACAATCAAGCACACTCATATAATATATGAATCTAATGTAGTGATATGGAAACAGAACCTCTATTGTCTCCATTGTTGACAGGGTAAGAGAGAGAAAGTGGAAGTAGATAGAAGCTGACAAAGCAGGCAGACTGGTCGGGCAGGGCAGCTTGGGTTCATGGATTATTGTGAAAGATTAATTCCGCGAGTGTTACATTGAATGGTTTGCTTTAGTTCGAGAGAGAAAGAGGAGGGTTCTCCCTGGAATCTTACCTGATGTCTATCCATCGACAGAGCTAGAGAGCGAGCCAATCAGAAACAGACACAAAGTTGCTATGCTCGTTCAGCTGGGTGCTCCCTCGATCTACTAATATTTATTAATGTTCTATTGGTTTAGACGGGTTGAGTGACTGAGACTGAGGCTGTATTTATGGAAGGGCAGGGGTTGGCTGAGCCCACCCAAACATGTTTTCCATCCAATCCAAAATGTCCAAAAAAAACGTTTTTATGTGTATTTTTATTTTTCATTTTTTGTGTGTGTGTGTATTGGCTAGCAGCAAGTACATTGTCTGGTCGGGAATGCATTGACAGAGAGAGAATTGAGAGAGTCACACACAGAGAGATAAATACTCAGAGAGAGAGACACACACACATACAGAGAGAGACACACACTCAGAGAGAGAGAGACAGACACACACATACAGAGAGAGACACACACAGAGAGATAAATACTCAGAGAGAGAGACACACACACATACAGAGAGAGACACACACACATACAGAGAGAGACAAACACAGAGAGATAAATACTCAGAGAGAGACACATACACATACAGAGAGAGACACACACTCACAGAGAGAGAGACACACACATACAGAGAGAGACAAACACAGAGACAGACACATACTCACAGAGACACACACACACACACATACAAAGAGAGACAAACACAGAGACATCACATACTCTCACAGACACAAACACAACACACACACACACACACACACACACACACCACACACACACACACACACACACACACACACAGAGAGAGAGAGGAGGGAGACATACAGAGAAAGAGACACAGAAAGAAGAAAGAAAAGAAAGAAGAGAAAGAAAGAAAAGAAAGAAAAGAAAAGAAAGAAAGAAAGAAAGAAAAGAAAGAAGAAGAAAGAAAGAAAGAAAGAAAGATGTGAAGCATTGAGTGTGAATTCAGGGAAATACAGACACAGCTATCTTGCCTTTTGTGTAAAGGGAGTGTTTTTGACCCAATTTGAATTGTTGTGCATTTGAAAAGGAAATAGCAATAGTCCTGGTTGGGCAGTAGTTTAACTTGTTCCAGCTTATAATGATAATGTTTGGTTTACTTCCCTGGCTTGCAGGTGAGACGGTTGGAAAATAAATGAAGCCAGCATCATTCTACAAAGCTTCTCTATGAATATACCCCCCAACCCCCTATATAGCTTTCAATAACATTATGCTGTATCAAACATAGGCCTATAGGCCTACTCCCCAAGTTTATTTAATATTTTAAATATTTAATATTCAAAACATAGGTTAATGCTTGACCTGGGTTCTCCAGAATAGTGTTGGGCTATTCATTGTCTTTTCTGTGCAAATTCCTATGATTAAAAAAAAAATCCTACGACAGCTATGGCACCTTGAGTTGGTTTCCCCCAAAAAGAGGCGGAGACTGGAAATGCATTGTGAGAACTTATGTGTGCAGATGTCCATGGAGACAGTTTGGTAGCTAGGCAACCGTGCACAAACACAAAGTTGACATTCGTTCTAGCCTTCTCTGTCAGCTGCACGAAACCATCGGTTTAATTTATTGTATTGCTTCTTAATGTAGGGTATTCTATATAAAAAATTGCATTTGAATTAAAACAATCTCGATGCAAAATGTCATCGGAAGTGTTAGTGTCAAGGCCGCGTTTTGACAGCAGGGCTGCCACCCATCGTGAGAGTCATCATGCTACAGAGACGTCAGCCAAAGATGTCTTGTACCCGTCCTCAGGACTAGCCACCGCTGGATACCGTACAGCGAAGTACACCTCGGAAGAATGGCACATGAAAAACTATTCAATTCTTCATCAGGCGATTACGGAGCGCGAGGAAGCACGGAGAATCCGACAAAAATCCAAAAGCCTTTACACCGAGACTGAGGGCCGGGAACTCTGGCGAACCCATGCCACCGGAACCGCGACACTTAGGCGAAAGGTTGCAAGACATCCACTTTTGGAAATCGGAGCTGCAGAGGCACATAGAACAACTCATAGTGGAAACCGATCTGCTGCTGTCCCAGAGACGCGAATTGAGAAGGCGCTTCATGCCACCGAGATTCCGTTCATTATTTCATCTGATAATCTTACTTGTCGAGAGAGAAGGCTGGGACCAGACCTAGTAAAAGATAAAGTGGAGGAGGAGCTGCTCAAGGTGAACAAGTTGTGTCAAATTACTCAATTAACCTTCCAAGGGATACACCAACATATTCAGAGAGGCCTTTGTATTCTTTCAAATGTTTTTCACTGTATATAGGCTAATAACTTATGCATTCAGTGTAACGTTATATACTAATATTAATAACTCACGGTTTTCACTGTATGAAGGCTAATAGCTTATGTTTTTCCCTGTATGTAGGCTAATGGTTTTCACTGTATATGCTATGTAGGGTAGTAACCTTTTATTGTCTCTGTATATAGGCTAGGAAAGCCAAACCATAATAAAGACTAGTTTGTCGATTGAAAAAAGTTCTATGTCCAATAGGAAGTGGAGTTGATTAGAAGCGTCCAAGCTCTTCTTCAGAAAACACATAACCAGGCTGTCAATCAAATCAAGTGAGTGGTATCTTACATGTGCTGCCTCCAAATCAGACCGACACTTTCTCAACAGATAATATTACTATTATGATTTATTATTATTATTTTATATATTTTATATATTTTATACAGCATCTCTTTTATATATTTATATCTTTTCCAGCAGTGCCCTGTTTAAGGTTTTATATATAAAACATACAACAACTAAACAAAAATAAAAGAAAATGTGTTACAGTATTTGCAAAACTGTACAATTAAATATTTCCAGCTAAAATATTGATGTATAAAGTTTCAACCCAAACAAGAACCCATATCCTCCAATACAATTTTTTTATTGTTGAACCGAAAACAGACTGTTCTATTTTCAAAACCTGTTGAACCCGGTATCATTTATCTGATATCATTTATCATTTATCTGCCGCAAAAAAACTGGAAGAAAATTTTCCGTTTTCACATATGTCTGCTTGTGAAGCCTATGTTTATATGTATCTGTGTGTGTGTGTGTGTTTCTGCGTGTGTGTGTGTGTGTTTCTGCGTGTGTGTGTGTGTTTCTGCGTGTGTGTGTGTGTGTGTGTTTCTGCGGGTGTGTGTGTGTGTTTCTGCGTGTGTGTGTGTCTGTGTGTGTGTGTGTGTTTCTGCGTGTGTGTGTGTGTGTGTTTCTGCGGGTTTGTGTGTGTGTGTGTGTGTTTCTGCGTGTGTGTGTGTGTGTTTCTGCGTGTGTGTGTGTTTGTGTGTGTGCATGTGTTTCTGCGTGTGCTTGTTTGTTTGTGTTTCTGCGTGTGTGTGTGTGTGTTTCTGCATGTGTGTGTGTTTGTCAGGAATAACTGGGATGCCAAGCTGACCTGGAGTTGACTGGTCTGACAAGCACCAGGCCTATGACCTGGATGACCAGTGTGGACGCTACAACAGCATGAGTACAGATACTCAACACCACCCCTGCTCAGCCAGCAATGAGGACCAGTCAGTACGCTCTACCTCTGTCTGTCTCTCTGTGTCTCTCTACCTCTGTCTGTCTGTTTCTCTCTCTCTGTCTCTCTGTCTGTCTCTCTGTGTCTCTCTACCTCTGTCTGTCTCTCTGTGTCTCTCTACCTCTCTGTCTGTCTCTCTGTGTCTCTCTACCTCTCTGTCTGTCTCTCTGTGTCTCTCTACCTCTCTGTCTGTCTCTCTGTGTCTCTCTACCTCTCTGTCTGTCTCTCTGTGTCTCTCTACCTCTCTGTCTGTCTCTCTGTGTCTCTCTACCTCTCTGTCTGTCTCTCTGTGTCTCTCTACCTCTCTGTCTGTCTCTCTGTGTCTCTCTACCTCTCTGTCTGTCTCTCTACCTCTGTCTGTCTGTTTCTCTCTCTCTGTCTCTCTGTCTGTCTCTCTGTGTCTCTCTACCTCTCTGTCTGTCTCTCTGTGTCTCTCTACCTCTCTGTCTGTCTCTCTGTGTCTCTCTACCTCTCTGTCTGTCTCTCTGTGTCTCTCTACCTCTCTGTCTGTCTCTCTACCTCTGTCTGTCTGTTTCTCTCTCTCTGTCTCTCTGTCTGTCTCTCTGTGTCTCTCTACCTCTCTGTCTGTCTCTCTACCTCTGTCTGTCTGTCTCTCTGTGTCTCTCTACCTCTCTGTCTGTCTCTCTACCTCTGTCTGTCTGTTTCTCTCTCTCTGTCTCTCTGTCTGTCTCTCTGTGTCTCTCTACCTCTCTGTCTGTCTCTCTACCTCTGTCTGTCTGTCTCTCTGTGTCTCTCTACCTCTCTGTCTGTCTCTCTACCTCTGTCTGTCTGTCTCTCTGTGTCTCTACCTCTCTGTGTCTATCTCTCTGTCTGTCTGTTTCTCTTTCTCTGTCTCTCTGTCTGTCTCTCTACCTCTCTGTCTCAGTCTCTCTCTCTACCTGTCTTTCTCTGTCTCTGTCTCTCTCACACACACACTCACACACGATCAGCATCATCTCCACTGAGTCAGATTAGGAAGGACCAGAGTCTCTGTCAGTCCTAACATGGTCTGTCTGGCAGGGTGTGTAACCGTGATGCTTGGGTGAGGTTCACACAGGACAACCTTACCCTGGCCTCGCAGGAGGAGAAGGCCAGCATGGAGCTCAGGTCAGGAACAGAACCAGCTGATAAAGTTAGATTTTATGTTTCATCTCAAAGTGGTCACAATTTAGATTCCACACTTGCAGGTTCCAAACGCTCACTACATTTTGAAAACGTCACGTGTGTGTGTGTGTGTGTGTGTGTGCCAGGCGGCTGATGGAGACAGTCCTCCAGGAGACAGCAGAGGACCTGAGGGCTCAGTGTGCCACTGTGGACCAGGCCTTTAATCACAGGTGTTTGGAAGTCACCCAGGCTAAGACCAAGCTGGAGCTCCACCTCGCACAGGTTAGGGGCAAGTGTGAGTGAGTGTGTGTGTGTGTGTGTGTGTGTGTGTGTGTGTGTGTGTGTGTGTGTGTGTGTGTGTGTGTGTGTGTGTGTGTGTGTGTGTGTGTGTGTGTGTGTGTGTGTGTGTGTGTGGTTGAGTGTGTGTGTGTGTGCGTTTTTAAATTAGCACAGATTTAAAAGATATGATGATCCTGGGTGTAGATCCTGTGTGTACATCCTGTGTTGGTGTGATCCTGTGTTGGTGTGATGTTGGTGTGATCCTGTGTGTAGATCCTGTGTTGGTGGGATCCTGTGTGTAGATCCTGTGTTGGTGGGATCCTGTGTTGGTGTGATGTTGGTGTGATCCTGTGTGTAGATCCTGTGTTGGTGGGATCCTGTGTTGGTGTGATCATGTGTTGGTGTGATGTTGGCGTGATCCTGAGTGTAGATCCTGTGTTGGTGTGATCATGTGTTGGTGTGATGTTGGTGTGATCCTGTGTGTAGATCCTGTGTTGGTGTGATCTTGTGTTGGTGTGATCTTGTGTGTAGATCCTGTGTTGGTGTGATCCTGTGTTGGTGTGATCTTGTGTTGGTGTGATCTTGTGTTGGTGTGATCTTGTGTTGGTGTGATCCTGTTTGTAGATCCTGGAGCAGATTGGAGCCCAGGAGAAGAACATAGTGTCCCTCCAGCAGGCCATCAGTGACAAGGAGGCCCCTCTGAGGGTGGCCCAGTCCAGGCTCTACCAACGCTCACACAGACCCCATATGGAGCTCTGCAGGGACGTGCCTCAGCTAAGGTACACACACACACACACTCACACACACGCTAGCACGCAGTGCACACACACACACACATGCAAGCACGCATGCACACACACACACACACACACACACTCACACACACGCTAGCACGCATGCACACACACACACACACACGCACACACACACCATACACACACACACACACACCAATCAAACTTGCTTTTGTAATCCAATTGAATCCCTTCCCTCTCTTTTTATTTCTCTCTCTCTCTCTCTCTCTCTCTCTCTCTCTCTCTCTCTCTCTCTCGGGGTGTGTTTGGTTCAGTCTGGTGGGTGAGGTGGGGGAGATCGGGGGCACCCTATCTTCCCTGCGGCAGCAGCTGGCTGAGGCACGCGGCTCTCTGGCCCGTCTGGAGGACACCCGCATGGTCCTGGAGAAGGACATCAACGTCAAAAACACCTCTCTGCTCATCGACAGGGACAAAATGCATGGCTCACCGCACCGCTACCCAACCATCATCACCCTATCTGGCTACTGAGGAAAAAATAACATGGGGGATCCTCTGTGTGTGGGTGTGGTGTGTGTGTGTTGTGTTTGGTTGATGGTATTGTCTTAAAGCCACACATAGAAGCATGATTTCATTCCATGTCTCTTGTTTGTTTTTGTCGATCGGGATCAATAAAGTAACGTCCAAAACACACGGACGCAGTAACATTGACTGACCACCTGGTGGTGGTAGGAATTCAATAATGCCATTGGTGATCCAAGGAGCAACAGGTGCTTCAGGACAAGTGCACCCTATATTGTTTTGTGTGTGTTTGTGTCTGTGTGTGTGTGTGAGTGAGTGAGTGAGTGAGTGAGTGAGTGAGTGAGTGAGTGAGTGAGTGAGTGAGTGAGTGAGTGAGTGAGAGTATTATTTTCAGAAGTGATGTCAGTCACAGTTATGATTGCAGCAAATGAACCGATTAGGAACATTTATGCTTTCTGATCGCGGGCAGACCTGTGTCTCCGTGTTCAGCTTGGATCCTAACCCTATCTGACATACCCTTTCATAAATATACATGAATTCTGAAAACCTCGCACCAAGCAAACAATCATTTATGCGTCTGCGTTGAAATGATTAAATGTTGTTTCCTTCGACCTCGAGAATGAAAGCAACAGAGATGACTCAGCAACACCCTGGGCTTTGCCTTGCTTCTCAGCATGGGGCTTTGGGGGTCGGAGTGCCAGCTCAGCGTTTGACCAGCAGGAGCCCTGAAACTAAACGCTAGACAATGAGTCAGCCCGAAGGGTTCTGTCCCTGGTACCTTCACGGCTTTGTCTAAACCATTCCCCATTGTGTTTTTAAATACCGTGACATTTATTACTGACGTGGCCCCCTAGACTTGGGGAAAACATTGCAGGGGGTGGGAAGGAAAGGTCATTGGAGGGGTGACTGAGTAAAATGACTAAAAAAACAACATCCAGTTCATAGGACACAAGCTAAACAGCAGCTTCGACTTTGAACTTTTCCTGCTTTTTCTCCCACTGTGTGTGTGTGTGTGTGTGTGTGTGTGTGTGTGTGTGTAAGCCATGAATTGATGAAGTGCAGAGAAAGAGAGTGCTGAGTGGTAGGCAGAGAAACTGAAAGAGTTCCCAGCTTCCGCATGAAAATGTAAAACGCTCTGAAAGACAGACTGGCTGAACAAAGACATGTCTCTGTAGTCTGTCCCTGATCCCAACCCCCCCCCCCCCCCGCCCCACTCCACTCTCCTCATCCCCCCCCCCCCCCCCCCACACACACAGAGGAAACTGAAAGAGTTCCCATCTTCCTCATGAAAATGTAAAGACTGGCTGAACAAAGACATGTCTCTGTAGTCTGTCCCTGATCCCAACCCCCTGCCCCACTCCCACTCTCCTCAGGTCTCTCTGTTTCAATACCACCTGACCACTCTGGTCTCTCTGTTTCAATACCACCTGACCACTTCTGGTCTCTCTGTTTCAATACCACCTGACCAACTCTGGTCTCTTGTTTCAATACCGCCTGACCACTCTGGTCTCTCTGTTTCAATACCACCTGACCACTCTGGTCTCTCTGTTTCAATACCACCTGAACCACTCTGGTCTCTTGTTTCAATACCACCTGACCACTCTGGTCTCTTGTTTCAATACCGCCTGACCACTCTGGTCTCTCTGTTTCAATACCACCTGACCACTCTGGTCTCTCTGTTTCAATACCACCTGACCACTCTGGTCTCTCTGTTTCAATACCACCTGACCACTCTGGTCTCTTGTTTCAATACCGCCTGACCACTCTGGTCTCTCTGTTTCAATACCACCTGACCACTCTGGTCTCTCTGTTTCAATACCACCTGACCACTCTGGTCTCTGTTTCAATACCACCTGACCACTCTGGTCTCTCTGTTTCAATACCACCTGACCACTCTGGTCTCTTGTTTCAATACCGCCTGACCACTCCTGGTCTCTCTGTTTCAATACCACCTGACCACTCTGGTCTCTCTGTTTCAATACCGCCTGACCACTCTGGTCTCTTGTTTCAATACCACCTGACCACTCTGGTCTCTTGTTTCAATACCGCCTGAGCATGGCTTTTGTCTTTCTCTCCTGGCTGCTTCATTCAAACAGAGATGATGAGAAAGACGGGGAGAGAAAAATACAAAAAAATCCTTTCTGGAGCACGTCCGCCCAGAGTGCTGCCCTGAAAGACGCCTGACTGAGAGGAGAGAAAAGGAAGAGCCCAGAATCCATCTTCATGGGAGCTCACTGTCGCATGGCCACGTTACATGGGCCTGGGAGGGGAGAGAAAGAGTCCATATTCATAGAGCTCACTGGTCGCATGCCACGTTACAATGGGCCTGGGGAGGGGAGAGAAAGAGTCCATATTCAATAGAGCTCACTGTTGCATGGCCACGTTACAATGGGCCTGGGGAGGGAGAGAAAGAGTCCTGTTGAAATCTAGAGTGACACCCAGGGTTCCAGATCATAGCTGAGCTTTCCCCGCGTCTGAGCGTCTGTGACCGGCCGTCAAACAGCTAGCTTTATCACAGGAGTGGGTATTATGTTAGGGAAAAACGACATGTAAAACACACTACATGTCTGTCTGTCTGTCTGTCTGGTCTGTCTGTCTGTCTGTCTGTCCTGCTGCCTGCCTGCCTGCCTGCCTGTCTGTCTGTCTGTCCTGTCTGTCTGTCTGTCTGTCTGTCTGTCTGTCTGTCTGTCTGTCTGTCTGTGTTTGTCCCGTCCGTCCGTCTGCCTGCCTGCCTGCCTTCCTGCCTTCCTGCCTTCCTGTCTGCCTGCCTGTCTGTCTGTCTGTCCTGTCTGTCTGTCTGTCTGTCCTGTCTGTCTGTCTGTCTGTCTGTCTGTCCTGTCTGTCTGTCTGTCTGTCTGTCTGTCTGTCTGTCTGTCTGTATGTCTGTCTGTATGTCTGTCTGTGTTCCTCACTCAGAGCACCTTAGGGTGGAACGTAGTCCCGAGCCAAGGCAGTCTAAATGGAGGTTAGTGGAGGCATCCTCCTGTAGACGTGCTGCTTGGAGTGACAGCTGCTGTTTAGTGCCCTGTGTATGACTGTGGTCGGAACACACAGCGGAGCAACATGGCAACAGAGACAGGAATGTGGACTACCCTAAGTGCAGTAAATAGGAGAAATAAAAATAACCCCAGACAACCCTTACGACACCCATTATGATGGAGGAACAAAGGAG
>CM030176.1:885000-895000 GCA_017639675.1 Aplochiton taeniatus
TTTGTGTGTGTGTTTTTTGTGTGTGTGTGTGTGTGTCTGTGTGTGTGTTTTGTGTGTGTGTGTGTGTGTGTGTGTGTGTGTGTGTGTGTGTGTGTGTGTATGTGTGTGTATTAGTGTTAGTGTTAGTGTTTGTGTCTGTGTGTGTGTGTGTGTGCGTGTGTGTGTGCGTGTGTGAGTGTCTGTGTGTGTGTGTGTGTGTGTGTCGGATTACTTTATCCTTGCGTTCCATATTTATTACTTTAGAAAGCTCTGCCAGGCAAAATGAAAGGAGGCATATTGAAGTGAGTCAGTCTGTATATCCTCAGACTGTCTATCATCCTCATATTTCCAAATTAATCTGATATTGTTTATTGCTACTGTGTCTCCAAACATATAGTGGTGTGTGTGTACGTGTATCTGCTTCGATGCTGTTATCTTTGAATCTCTAGTTAGAGGCTGAAGGAGATCCCACACTGGAGACCAGAGTGGGCAGAGCCTGGTAGGAACAGCACTGTCTATTCCACACTGGGCACACTCGAGACCAGAGTGGGCAGAGCCTGGTAGGAACAGCACTGTCTATTCCACACTGGGCACACTCGAGACCAGAGTGGGCAGAGCCTGGTAGGAACAGCACTGTCTATTCCACACTGGGCACACTCGAGACCAGAGTGGGCAGAGCCTGGTAGGAACAGCACTGTCTATTCCACACTGGGCACAGTGGAGAGCAGGGCGGGTAGAGCCTGGTAGGAACAGCACTGTCTATTCCACCGGGCACAGATGGTTGGAGGAGAGAGGTGGCAGTGATGGAGATGTGGTGTTATGTGATGCTGGCTTTGAGAACATGACTCATTCCTTTCCCAGGGGTAATGTGAACGTTTTGGAGAGCCTGTCTCGTGCAATTCATTGTGGCACTTAGAATCTTCTTGAGCTCCAGGAACAAACCGTAGCTGGAACCCTTTTTCTCATGCATGATCAATGACCTTTCACCCTCAGGTCCTTTGAATGACCTTTCACCCTCAAGTACTTTTCTTTTCCTTTTTTTGTCCTCCTCTCTCTCTCATTCCTGTCTTTTTCCTCTCTCTCTCATTCCTGTCTTCCTCTCTCTCTCTCATTCCTGTCTTCCTCCTCTCTCATTCCTGTCTTCCTCCTCTCTCTCTCATTCCTGTCTTCCTCCTCTCTCTCTCATTCCTGTCTTTCTCCTCTCTCTCTCATTCCTGTCTTCTCTCCTCTCTCTCCTCTCTTCTCTCTCTCTCTCTCTCTTCCTGTCTTCTCTCTCTCTCTCTCATTCCTGTCTTCCTCTCTCTCTCTCATTCCTGTCTTCCTCTCTCTCTCTCATTCCTGTCTTCCTCTCTCTCTCTCATTCCTGTCTTCCTCTCTCTCTTCATTCCTCTTCCTCTCTCTCTCATTCCTGTCTTCCTCTCTCTTTCATTCCTGTCTTCCTCTCTCTCTCATTCCTGTCTTCCTCTCTCTCTCTCATTCCTGTCTTCCTCTCTCTCTCTCATTCCTGTCTTCCTCTCTCTCTCATTACTGTCCTCTCTCTTCAAACCTCACACCGTGTCCTCTCCTTTCTCCTCTCTCTCTTCTCTTCTGTCCATTCTTTCGTTCTCTTGTTATTCTCCTCTCTTTCCCTGCCACGGGCAGCGTAATTAATGACTGATTAATATGTTAATGAGTTGGCCTATTCAGTGGATTGTCAGCTTGCAAAAATAATCACGACTGACCTCACACCCCTTCTTCCAATCATTTGCATTTTCAATTGTCGCTTCTCTGCTGTGTGTGTGCGTGTGTGTGCCTGTGTGTGTGAGTGAAGGAGAATAAATTAAATTAAAACCATGGCATGGTATATTTGAGAAACTAAAAGTCCACTACGCGAGTCAGAAAGCATCAGAGTGTTACGTTGTTTGCAAGGGGGACCCAATCGCTGGACACAGACACTGAGATGGAGTATAGTGATCAGAGGTTAGGGTTTATTGCGGGAAGGTTGTAGGTCAGGAAGAGCAGAGGTCACGGAAACAATGGAGGGAGTGGATCCGGGGGCGAAGAGACAGGAGAGAACCTGAGCGTCGGTGGCAGGGATAGTCCGGGAGATGTAGGCAGAGCAGCAGGTCGAGAAGCAGGCAGGCAGTGAGGCAAGCTGATTGAACGGCAGTGAGTGATCCTATGACACAAGGAAACAAGGTTAAATCAGAAGCACAAGTAATGGTTATTTTCATGACGCAAACTCATGCAGAGCCAAGGACAGGTATCTACCACGGGGGTTGAAACAATAATCTGGCGAAGAATGGTTGAGAATCCAGGGTTCATATACTGTTGGTCTGATGAGCTTGATAGAAGGCAGTGTGTAGGCTGTGCAGGTCAGTAATCAGGGAGCCAGGCTAGTGAGAGGAGTACCGCCCCCACAACACAGACACATACACATACACATAGAGAACAGACCGGGAAGCCACAGAGACACAGGGGAAAGGGAAACACAGGAAACACAAGGGATCTACCAGAGGCACGGCCCAGACCGTGACACAGGGTGCTCCACACGGCTTTGAGAACCTTAGGATTTATTTTGGACCATCCTACACAATTCATTTCCCACATCTCGATGAGAGAGACAAGAAGGCAGAGAGAGGAGACAGAAAATGATCAACATTGAACAGGATGGAGAGGAGGGTTCAGATTAGGACCATCCTCCATCTTCATCCTCACTTTAGACTTGTGAGTGATGTTTACAGTCCAGTGTGAATGTATTAACCTCACTTTAGACTTGTGAGTGATGTTTACAGTCCAGTGTGACTGTATTAACCTCACTTTAGACTTGTGAGTGATGTTTACAGTCCAGTGTGACTGTATTAACCTCATGCTGACTGAAATGTGCTTCAACAGATCACACTGTAGGTGATTGAAGGGTGATTGGGACAGTATTGTTACAGTAATACATACTATTAAATTGACCATTAAATGCAAAGGCACTCCAGATCAGGTTGTTCTTGTTGTAGTTGAGCAGGATAACTGATTCATCTTCGTCATAATCTAACTTGACAAGCAATTACTGGGAAACAAAACAATCTAAAACAAATTACTATCTAATATTAGATTAACTGACTTAAATGAATGATTAATGACTCTCATATACAGTATACTCCAAGTGTGTGTGTTTTTGGTGAGTTATTTTTGTGTCTGTGTGGTTGCGTGTGTGTGTGAGTGTGTGTGTGTGTTTGGTGAGTTTCTTTATCTGTGTGTGTGTGTTTGGTGAGTTTCTTTAAGCGTGTGTGTATGTCTGTGTGTGTGTGTGTGTGTGTGTGTGTGTGTGTGTGTGTGTGTGTGTGTGTGTGTGTGTGTTTGGTGAGTTTCTTTATGTGGATGTGTGTGTGTGTGTGTGTGTGTTGGATGTGTCAGCCCAGGTCTGTGTCATCTCTTTGATGTAAAAAAAACAACCTGCTCTGAATCTTCTAAAGAGAGAAGAAGACAGGTTGGCGGTTGGCCTGATGGGATATGAGGAGGGGAGCCGGGCCAAACAGAGAGCCTCTCTGCCTCCGAGCGAGTTTCAACCAGATGACAGAGAGGCCAGTGTGTTGGTGCCTTAACGTTGTCCTGCTGTCTCTGAGTTTCAACCAGATGACAGAGAGGCCAGTGTGTTGGTGCCTTAACATTGTCCTGCTGTCTCTGAGTTTCAACCAGATGACAGAGAGGCCAGTGTGTTGGTGCCTTAACGTTGTCCTGCTGTCTCTGAGTTTCAACCAGATGACAGAGAGGCCAGTGTATTGGTGCCTTAATGTTGTCCTGCTGTCTCTGAGTTTCAACCAGATGACAGAGAGGCCAGTGTGTTGGTGCCTTAACGTTGTCCTGCTGTCTCTGAGTTTCAACCAGATGACAGAGAGGCCAGTGTGTTGGTGCCTTAACATTGTCCTGCTGTCTCTGAGTTTCAACCAGATGACAGAGAGGCCAGTGTGTTGGTGCCTTAACGTTGTCCTGTTGTCTGAGAAACATGTCTCCCACAGAGAGTAAGTGTCACAGAGATTCATCCACAAGCACACACAGAGCTATGAATAATGCATCATTACATAACATCGCCTCCATTATTTAAAACTACTGTACACAGCACCCACACACAAGTTTAGCGTTTTAAGTGGTTGACAGGTGCATATAGTGTGTTCTGTGCATATAACCTAGAAGTCATTTGATTAGATTCATCTACCTGTTAACAAAGGTGAAATGTCAGAGAATAGGGTGGCTGAGACAATACAGGAGGCATGCGGATATGAGCATAAGGGTTTATATGAAGCATGCAGACATGATCATAAGGGTTATTAAGAAGCATGCAGTCATGATCATAGGGGTTTATATGAAGCATGCAGACATGGGGAAAAGGCATTTTGTAAAAAAGAAAGCAAAATGGAGGAAAAGTGACTTTGACCAAAGAATGTGTGTTGGTGTGGTGTTGGTGTGGTGTTGGTGTGATGTTGGTGTGATATTGGTGTGGTGTTGGTGTGGTGTTGGTGTGATATTGGTGTGATGTTGGTGTGATATTGGTGTGGTGTTGGTGTGATGTTGGTGTGATGTTGGTGTGATGTTGGTGTGATGTTGGTGTGATGTTGGTGTGATGTTGGTGTGATGTTGGTGTGATGTTGGTGTGGTGTTGGTGTGATGTTGGTGTGGTGTTGGTGTGATGTTGGTGTGGTGTTGGTGTGATGTTGGTGTGGTGTTGGTGTGATGTTGGTGTGATGTTGGTGTGATGTTGGTGTGGTGTTGGTGTGATGTTGGTGTGGTGTTGGTGTGGTGTTGGTGTGATGTTGGTGTGGTGTTGGTGTGATGTTGGTGTGATGTTGGTGTGGTGTTGGTGAGATGTTGGTGTGGTGTTGGTGGGATGTTGGTGTGGTGTTGGTGTGATGTTGGTGTGGTGTTGGTGTGATGTTGGTGTGATGTTGGTGTGGTGTTGGTGTGATGTTGGTGTGGTGTTGGTGTGATGTTGGTGTGATGTTGGTGTGATGTTGGTGTGGTGTTGGTGTGATGTTGGTGTGATGTTAGTGTGATGTTGGTGTGATGTTGGTGTGGTGTTGGTGTGATGTTGGTGTGGTGTTGGTGTGGTGTTGGTGTGGTGTTGGTGTGATGTTGGTGTGATGTTGGTGTGGTGTTGTTGTGGTGTTGGTGTGATGTTGGTGTGGTGTTGGTGTGATGTTGGTGTGATGTTGGTGTGGTGTTGGTGTGATGTTGTGTGATGTTGGTGTGTGTTGGTGTGGTGTTGGTGTGATGTTGGTGTGGTGTTGGTGTGATGTTGGTGTGATGTTGGTGTGGTGTTGGTGAGATGTTGGTGTGGTGTTGGTGTGGTGTTGGTGTGATGTTGGTGTGGTGTTGGTGTGATGTTGGTGTGATGTTGGTGTGGTGTTGGTGTGATGTTGGTGTGGTGTTGGTGTGATGTTGGTGTGATGTTGGTGTGATGTTGGTGTGGTGTTGGTGTGATGTTGGTGTGATGTTGGTGTGATGTTGGTGTGGTGTTGGTGTGATGTTGGTGTGGTGTTGGTGTGGTGTTGGTGTGGTGTTGGTGTGATGTTGGTGTGATGTTAGTGTGATGTTGGTGTGGTGTTGTTGTGGTGTTGGTGTGATGTTGGTGTGGTGTTGGTGTGATGTTGGTGTGATGTTGGTGTGGTGTTGGTGTGATGTTAGTGTGATGTTGGTGTGGTGTTGGTGTGGTGTTGGTGTGATGTTGGTGTGATGTTGGTGTGGTGTTGGTGTGATGTTGGTGTGATGTTGGTGTGGTGTTGGTGTGATGTTGGTGTGGTGTTGGTGTGGTGTTGGTGTGGTGGTTGGCATGGGCCGCTGCTGATCTCGTGGGATTTCCCTACTCTATAAAAACCTCTCATAAGCCGTCCTTCTGTGTATTATTAGCAGGGGCGTCATCAGGCCTGGGCGTCCAGGGCCACAGCCCCGAATGTTTTATGAATGACCTCGAATCTCTGTACAAATTAAATATTAAGAAATGATTAAAAATACATCCCTGGATCTGCTTATCTGTCAGTCAGCGTTTAAGCCCTTGAAAATAACTGAAAATAACAATCAAGATATTGTTGACCAAACCTCAAGTAGGCCGCCATTTTGAGTCCTCTGTGTCGTTCCAGCACCTGATCCACTTCACATTGCTTGGCATGTGCACATTTTGTGTGAGCAGGAGAGACAGAAAGAAAGAGACAGAGCCCGCTGGTTACAGCTATACGCTGTATTATGATGTTAGGTCCTAGATCAAAGGTTTCAGGGGTCTGGGATAAGCCTGTGATGACTTCAAGTCCTAATAACGCCCCTGATCATCACAGTGAGAGAGGTCAGGAAAGAATGGACGCAATAGCTGAGCTGGCCATGAAACTCAAATATGATCTTTTACAACGATGAAGTTCAAGAAGGCCGCGAAGCTCACATACTATCTTTCACAATTGTGATGTTCAGGAAGGTCACAAAACTCAAATACTATGTTTTACAATACCGACGGTCAGAGGGGCTTCTCTGATGATCAATATTTTCCCTTTTTTCTCTGTTTTCACCGCACAGAGTCCTTCATCTGTGTTGTTCTGTGAGAGAGAGAGACTATGGATGGACATGGGGTTAGGGTTAGGGTTAGGGTTAGATAGAGATAGGGTAGATAAAGAGACTATGGATGGGGTTGGACATGTAGTGTGTCACCATGGAGTTGGACATGTAGTGTGTCACCATGGGAATGGACATGTAGTGTGTCACCATGGGAATGGACATGTAGTGTGTCACCATGGGAATGGACATGTAGTGTGTCACCATGGAGTTGGACATGTAGTGTGTCACCATGGGAATGGACATGTAGTGTGTCACCATGGAGTTGGACATGTAGTGTGTCACCATGGGACTGGACATGTAGTGTGTCACCATGGGAATGGACATGTAGTGTGTCACCATGGGAATGGACATGTAGTGTGTCACCATGGGACTGGACATGTAGTGTGTCACCATGGGAATGGACATGTAGTGTGTCACCATGGGAATGGACATGTAGTGTGTCACCATGGGAATGGACATGTAGTGTGTCACCATGGGAATGGACATGTAGTGTGTCACCATGGGACTGGACATGTAGTGTGTCACCATGGGAATGGACATGTAGTGTGTCACCATGGGAATGGACATGTAGTGTGTCACCATGGTAATGGACATGTAGTGTGTCACCATGGGACTGGACATGTAGTGTGTCACCATGGGAATGGACATGTAGTGTGTCACCATGGTAATGGACATGTAGTGTGTCACCATGGGGTTGGACATGTAGTGTGTCACCATGGGAATGGACATGTAGTGTGTCACCATGGGTTCAGACCGCGTCTGCCACCATGACAGTAAGAGCTGCTCCTCTCCTATTGGTCCACACTGTCACTATGGTATCTACTCCACGCACTGCGTCAAACTGATTCTTTGGTATTTAACCCGGATGAAAGATATAGCAGTAAAACACACAAAGAGCTTTGTGGGATTCAAGAAAAAAAGGACTTATTATGGTTTCTATTATGGGATGTGCCTTCATAACCACAGGATCACTCTCCTATGGAGCTTACACAAGTAAAGAATGGGGATGGAGAGATAGAGGGATGGAGAGACAGAGAGATGGAGAGACAGAGAGATGGAGGGATAGAGGGATAGAGAGATGGAGGGATAGAGAGATGGAGGGATAGAGAGATGGAGAGATAGAGAGATGGAGGGATAGAGGGATAGAGAGATGGAGGGATAGAGAGATGGAGGGATAGAGAGATGGAGGGATAGAGAGATGGAGAGATGGAGGGATAGAGAGATAGAGAGATAGAGGGATGGATAGATGGAGAGATAGAGAGATGGAGGGATAGAGGGATAGAGAGATGGAGGGATAGAGATGGAGGGATAGAGAGATGGAGAGATGGAGGGATAGAGAGATAGAGAGATAGAGAGATAGAGAGATGGAGAGATGGAGGGATAGAGGGATAGAGAGAAAGAAGGATAGAGGGATGGAGGGATAGAGGGACAGATAAAGAGATAGAGGGATGGAGGGATGGAGAGTCAGACATGTAAGGATGGAGACGCATGCTCCTCAAGGAGACAGTTGGGATGGGGTGAGGTTGCGTGTGTGTGTCTGTGTGTGTGTGTGTGTGTGTGTGTGTGTGTGTGTGTGTGTGTGTGTGTGAGTGTGTGTGTGTGTGTGAGTGTGTGTGTGTATTGGTCTTTGGGGAAAGATGGGGTCAGGGTGTGTGTGTGTGTGTGTGTGTGTGTGTCTTTGGGGAAAGACAAATTGTTTTTCTTTGTCGCCCCTGTCCAGTGTTTGTATCCATACCAGCAGCCCTGCAAAGAGCTTTTTGTTTTTCACTTCCTCCACAAATGTGTGTGTGTGTGTGTGTGTGTGTGTGTGTGTGTGTGTGTGTGTGTGTGTGTGTGTGTTTGTGTATGCGTGCAAAATAAATAGAATAGATTTGATGGAACAGAGACACACACTTGAAGTATATGAGAAAGTTTTACTTGACAGAGTGTGACAAATGCATGCTGGGAGTTTAAAGAGGAGGTCAGGGGGCGCAAGAAAGACAGGATCACCTTTGTTCATATGAACAGCACAGCACAGACTGCACCACTGCATGACAACAGATCAACCTAAACTATAGTAGCAACACAATTAGACTACTAATGTTAGACCCCCCCCCCTCTAACCCTAACCCCTCCATATAGCCCCCCCCCCTCTAACCCTAACCCCTCCATATAGCCCCCCCCTCTAACCCTAACCCCTCCATATAGCCCCCCTCCACCCCCTCTAACCCTAACCCCTCCATATAGCCCCCCCCCTCTAACCCTAACCCCTCCATATAGCCCCCCCCCCCCTCTAACCCTAACCCCTCCATATAGCCCCCCCCCCTCTAACCCTAACCCCTCCATATAGCCCCCCTCCACCCCCTCTAACCCTAACCCCTCCATATAGCCCCCCCCCTCTAACCCTAACCCCTCCATATAGCCCCCCTCCCCCCCTCTAACCCTAACCCCTCCATATAGCCCCCCTCCACCCCCTCTAACCCTAACCCCTCCATATAGCCCCCCCCCCTCTAACCCTAACCCCTCCATATAGCCCCCCCCCCCTCTAACCCTAACCCCTCCATATAGCCCCCTCCACCCCTCTAACCCTAACCCCTCCATATAGCCCCCCCCCCCTCCAGTCAAGCCTGTGAGCTGGACTCCGGGGACAGAGGGTAGGAGCAGGAAGGAGCTCCAGCAGGAAGTTTGGCCAGAGCTTTTAGATGTGAAAAGCTGCTTTCATCCTCCCTCTCAGCCAGCTACGCCTTTCAGACGCCTCTGAGTCGCTTCCATTGAAATAAGCACAGCAACCTTGTACCTGGCCATCTATTCAAGGTAACACGTAGACGCGTGTGTGTGTACACACTCCGATGCACCTAAAAACACACACTCGTAGAAACAGGCACACACACACACACACACACACACACACACACACACACACAGAATCTTTCTCTGGTTGCTATACCACAACTTTTAGGGACTTCTCTTAGGGAGGGGAAGACAAAAGCGAAATGCTATCTTCACTTACAATAGCTGTATTGCTCTGCCTAAGCCTCAAGCTCTGAGTCAACCAGACACACACACACACACACACACACACACACACACATATCCATGGATGTTATTACAGCAAATAATCTTCAACACCCACTCTACCATGTTTTCACATAGCAGCCACAGAGAAGCACACACACACACACACACACACACACACACACACACACACACACACACACACACACAGACACACTCTGTGTTGATCACTAGCCTCAGGTGATTGACAGACTGTGACCTCCCTACTCGACATGCTTACTCAACATCATCAAGGGAATACACCGCCCCATGCATTACCATACACTTCTCTTCTACATTATGCAAAACTGGATATTAATTACAGTGATTATGTTTCTTATTTTCACACTAAGTCTGTGAGTAACTTGGATTGATGTGGTGAAGCTGTCAGTCACGGACAATGGTGAAGATGTGTTTGCAT
>CM030176.1:900000-917500 GCA_017639675.1 Aplochiton taeniatus
TACAGACGGCCCAGAAACACATGGGGGGGGCAGAATCAAACAACATTTACTCTCTGATACACATTGATACAGACGGCCCAGAAACACATGGGGGGGGCAGAATCAAACATCATTTACTCTCTGATACACATTGATACAGACGGCCCAGAAACACATGGGGGGGGCAGAATCAAACACCTCAGACATCAAGGAGGGTGTGAGTGTTTAAGTTAAGGACCCCCCCTGATACACATTGATACAGACGGCCCAGAAACACATGGGGGGGGCAGAATCAAACATCATTTACTCTCTGATACACATTGATACAGACGGCCCAGAAACACATGGGGGGGCAGAATCAAACATCATTTACTCTCTGATACAGACGGTGGGGGGGGCAGAAACACATGGGGGGGGCAGAATCAAACACCTCAGACATCAAGGAGGGTGTGAGTGTTGAAGTTAAGGACCCCCCCTGATAGACATTGATACAGACGGCCCAGAAACACATGGGGGGGGCAGAATCAAACACCTCAGACATCAAGGAGGGTGTGAGTGTTGAAGTTAAGGACCCCCCCTGATACACATTGATACAGACGGCCCAGAAACACATGGGGGGGGGCAGAATCAAACATCATTTACTCTCTGATACATCAAGGAGGGTGTGAGTGTTGAAGTTAAGGACCCCCCCTGATAGACATTGATACAGACGGCCCAGAAACACATGGGGGGGGCAGAATCAAACACCTCAGACATCAAGGAGGGTGTGAGTGTTGAAGTTAAGGACCCCCCCTGATAGACATTATCGCTAATACGTCACCAACGCTCCGCTAGGCCACACACCCTTTTCGGGAGAACAAACCAGTGTTACCCTTGCCTCAAGATACTGGCCTCCAAAGAGATGGCCTCCAATCAGATACTGGCCTCCAAAGAGATGGCCTCCAATCAGATACTGGCCTCCAATGAGATACTGGCCTCCAATGAGATACTGGCCTCCAATCAGATACTGGCCTCCAATCAGATACTGGCCTCAAATGAGATATTGGCCTCCAATCAGATTCTGGCCTCAAATGAGATACTGGCCTCCAATCAGGCAACATTGACAAAGAAGTCGTAAGATAAAGTTTATTTTTATTGGATTCATATAGTGTGGAAGATAGTAAAGATAATTATATTTTACATCATAATGAAACAAAGATGTTTTTGAATCGTCATAAAATAATGGCACAATGAGGCTGTCATTTCAGTAATACTGTTAAGCAGCTCCCTCTGATGTGAACTTCAAGCATTTCAAATGGGTCTAAATGGATATAAAGTGTATTTATATATATAAATGGATACATGTCCTATCACTTTTCATACATGTTTCACTGTCAATGCCAGGCAATGCTTGACCACACTGTAAACCAATCAGACAGAGGCTTCCAGCTTAAACAGCAGAGCACCAATAAGTGAGCAGTCTAAGGAATAAATGAAGTTATGAGGACTCCATTTCCATAATTAATTACAAGGATTATCATCATAAAACATTCTACAAAAGCTTATCCATGGACATACCCCTATAGCTGTCAATAGCATGATGGTGTAAATATCACACCTAGACCCACGTGTATTTAATATATTCAATATGGGCCGGCGCAGTGGCACAGTGGTTAGCACTGTTGCCTCACAGCAAGAAGGTTCTTTCCCTGACCTAAGGGCCTTTCTGTGTGGAGTTTGCATGTTCTCCCTGTGCCGGCGTGGGTTTCCTCCGGGTACTCCGGTTTCCTCCCACAGTCCAAAAACCATGCAAGTTAATTGGTGACTCTAAATTGCCCATAGGGTGTGTGATAGACTGGCGTCCTGTCCAGGGTGTACCCTGCCTTACGCCCTGTGTTGGCTGGGATAGGCTCCAGCCCCCCCGCCACCCTGTAAAACAGGATAAGCGGTAGAAGATGAGTGATGAGTGAATATACTCAATATTCAAAACATGACAATGCTTTACCCAAGCCACTAGCAAATTATTCTGCATTTCTTTGTTTTTATTGCCATGTAAATTCCTGTGATAATTTTTCTTTGAAACAAACGATGCATAATTCATGACTCAATGCAGTAAAGTTCCATTTCCAGGCTGGCCTTGTCAAACTAAATCAATGCTGCCACCTTGAAACGTCCTGAAAGTAGCGATCCACTCAAACGTGCTTGGAGCCTTCAGCGAAAGTTCAAGCAGATAGCTTGCAGTGTGTGTGCTCCATGCTGACAGCCATCACACTGTGTGTGCCACAGACAATGATCACTTGACAGACCTGTTCACAATCAAATGTCATGTCAACTAGGGAGGGAGCAGGGCTATTTAACTGACTGAAGTCAAAGTTAGGTACTGTGCTTGTCAGATGGGGTCATGGAAAATCCTCCCACTTCCACCCCAACTACCACCTCGGGTCTGCTAATTTATTCTGCTTATTTGGCCTGCTAATCTGTTCCAAAGGGGGATCAATGGATGTGTGCTTCAAAATACTTAGCACACCCAATCAACAGAATCTTCACACATTCACTAAATGTTTAAGACGGATGAGTTTGTCTGACTGAAACATGGAATAGAATAGAAACCTATAGAATCTAGCTTATAAATTATTATGGGTATCTTTATTTATACAAATGATCCAGGCGGTACCCATGGTAACTGATTAACAGGAGACTCTGTGACTAGATGTCTGGATAACATATACGTATATATATATATATATATATATATATATAACGTCCGGCAAAGAGGAAGACTGACTGTTGCAAGAATGACTAATCATAATTTGTCAGTTATTAATGTAGACATGGGTTTCCAAGTTCTATTATTGACAGTCGATGAAAAAATCTTTAAATATAGTATGTGTAAATGTATCAATGCATCAATGCATTGACAGCTCCGGTATTTTGAGTTTATTTTCCCCCAATCAAGAGGTGGAGATTTGAAATACACAGGAGTACCTGTATGTGCTGCTAATACCTGTGGAGACCGCCTGCTGTCTAATCTAATAGAATAGTAACCATGATGTCTGTGGCAGTCTGTTGTGGGTGAAGGCACAGTCCTCTCCTCTCCTCTCCTCTCCTCTCCCTCCTCTCCTCTCCTCTCCTCTCCTCTCCTCTCCTCTCCTCTCCTCTCCTCACCTCTCCTCTCCTCTCCTCTCCCCGCCTCTCCTCTCCTCTCCTCTCCTCTCCTCTCCTTGCCCCTAAATGAGGGGGCAAGTCTAAACTCTGGGAAACGGTGATGACAGCCAATCTAAACTCTAGGAAACGGTGATGACAGCCAATCTAAACTCTAGGAAACGATGATGACAGCCAATCTAAACTCTAGGAAACGGTGATGACAGCCAATCTAAACTCTAGGAAACGATGATGACAGCCAATCTAAACTCTAGGAAACGGTGATGACATCCAGTCTAAACTCTAGGAAACGGTGATGACAGCCAATCTAAACTCTAGGAAACGGTGATGACAGCCAATCTAAACTCTAGGAAACGGTGATGACAGCCAATCTAAACTCTAGGAAACGGTGATGACAGCCAATCTAAACTCTAGGAAACGGTGATGACAGCCAATCTAAACTCTAGGAAACGGTGATGACAGCCAATCTAAACTCTAGGAAACGGTGATGACAGCCAATCTAAACTCTAGGAAACGGTGATGACAGCCAATCTAAACTCTAGGAAACGGTGATGACAGCCAATCTAAACTCTAGGAAACGGTGATGACAGCCAATCTAAACTCTAGGAAACGGTGATGACAGCCAATCTAAACTCTAGGAAACGGTGATGACAGCCAATCTAAACTCTAGGAAACGGTGATGACAGCCAATCTAAACTCCCCAGGAAAAGGTGTCTGATAACCAGTCTCTGGAATGTGATTACTTTATCTCACATATACTAAGATGAAGGTATACTCAGTACAAGGATCATGTACATCCTCTCTTTCTCTCTCTCTCTCTTTCTCTCTCTCTCTCTCTCTCTCTCTCTCTCTCTCTCTCTCTCTCTCTCTCTCTCTCTCTCACACACACACGTGTAAGCACAGCTGTAGCCACGTCGACCATTGACTGACAGCAGGCATGATTCATTAACCACACACACGGACAATAATAACAATGCCAATAACAGGTCTTCATAGTTACTCATATAGATTCCATGTGTTACGTTATTAATGAAAAATAAATGATGTCATTTACAATCCATATATTTGTAGTGAGCTCAACAGTGTCTAATGTGTTAATGTGTAAATGCATGTCGTCAGTGTGTATGAAAAGAGACATATTCACTCTAAATAGAGAGAAGAAGGAGAAAGAGAAAGAAAATGAAAGGTTATTTTGATTTATATTTATAGCCTAGGACAAGTGGAGGCAAAAAACGAATGGAATTGAACGTTTGTTCGGGAAAAACCACTGTGACATTAATCCACAGGTCTGTGGAGATAGATCCATTAGATAGAGGCCAGATGGAAGCAGCACAGAGACAGGGATAACATGATGACACCATTTTATTAGAAAGCAAACTGTACATCACACAGACTGGAGCAGCACACTCTTTGTCACCAAGTCATACTAAAACCTTTAAAACACATCCTGGTCTGTCAGTATCTACTCTAAATACATCCTGGTCTGTCAGTATCTACTCTAAATACATCTTGGTCTGTCAGTATCTACTCTAAATACATCCTGGTCTGTCAGTATCTACTCTAAATACATCCTGGTCTGTCAGTATCTACTCTAAATACATCCTGGTCTGTCTCAGGCAGTCATGGTTCCTCATCATTCCAGTGCTTTCTCAGGAGGAAGAGAACTTGTTGAAGCAGTTGTTCTTCACACTGACATGTGTCCCAAGCTGTTCCCTGGATGGATAATGGAAAAGGTTACCCTGCTGCTTCCTATGAGTGAGTGGGCACTGTCATCCTCCTCTGCACCAGAGAGAGGGAGAGGGACCCTACATACATAGTGTGTGTGTGTGTGTGTGTGTGTGTGTGTGTGTGTGTGTGTGTGTGTGTGTGTGTCTGGTCAGTCACTGAACATGCACACAGATTGATATCCTTCATCTTCATCTGTAATCCAGTGTGGAGGATTACTTCATGTGTTGCCAAGTGAACATATTAGTAATCAGATAAGGTTGCCTAGGTTAGGGTTAGGGTTAGGGTCAGGGTTAAGGTCAAAACCTCTTTCTATCCAACAGAGGCTGAAAACACTAACAAAGAGACAAATAGAAAAGATAATACAAAATGAACATGACTATTTTTCAGACAGATGTAGTTTTAATAGAAAATATAATACCAGAGAAATATGAATATTTTACAGACAGATGTAGTTTAAATAGAAAATATATAACCAGAGAAATATGAATATTTTACAGACAGATGTAGTTTAAATAGAAAATATAATCCAAGAGAAATATGAATATTTTACAGACAGATGTAGTTTTAATAGAAAATATAATACCAGAGAAATATGAATATTTTACAGACAGATGTAGTTTAAATAGAAAATATATTACAGGAGAAATATGAATATTTTACAGACAGATGTAGTTTAAATAGAAATATAATACAAGAGAAATATGAATATTTTACAGACAGATGTAGTTTAAATAGAAAATATATTACAAGATAAATATGAATATTTTACAGATGGATGTAGTCTCCTACAATGTTTCAGATATGGAATGAAAGAGAACATTCGATCCATCTTAATGCCTGAGGCTGCCTGCCCCATCCACAGACAATATAGGTGAGGTGAAGACACAAAACATGCTCCAAAACCTTTTCACAAAGCAAGAAAACCAAAGAGAGAGACAGAGAGAGAGACAGAGAGAGAGAGAGAGAGAGAGATTCAGAGAGAGAGAGAGAGGGAGAGAGAGAGAGTGTGTGTTCTGTTCAGGCTACATCATTGAATGGACCTGTATGTTCTGTTCAGACTGCAGCTGTTCTCTACCATGCTTTCATATCCAACCCTGCTCTATTCCACTTTAGCCTGAAGAGTTAGCAATATCATAATCATCTGAATTTCACCAGGTAAGTCGAGTTCTCTTTTACAGTGCCGACCTGGCCAAGTGGCAGGCAGTATGACAAATAAGACAACAAACATAATTAAAAAGTACAGACATTTAGCCAGGACAACATGACAAATAACACAACAAACATAATTAAAAAGTACAGATATTTAGCCAAGACAGCAATCTTCAAAAGCAAGTACAACAAATCAAGCTGATGGTTAGTAAAAAACAATATCAGACAACTTCAGCCCATGATCTCAAATGGTAAGAGGGTGCTGCTCTGCTCAACACACACAGGAGATGGAGGTTTGTTTTTTAGATTATAGTTGAATGAATAAATCTATACTGTATACATAACGTGCCAAGCACCTGTTGTGCTAGGCTGGCCAGCCTATCAAAGTGTAAAGTTGACAGTGATGAGGATGATATGGAGCACCAGTGACACATCTAATTACAGAGTGGCACAAAGCCGCTCATCAGAACCGATGTAGAGGCAGATTTATACACAGTATCCGCATAATCAAACAAAGTCATGACTTTTGTACCTGCTCAGTAAGTACCTGCTCAGTAAGTACCTGCTCAGTAAGTACCTGCTCAGTAAGTACCACCTCAGTAAGTACCTGCTCAGTAAGTACCTGCTCAGTAAGTACCTGCTCAGTAAGTACCAGCTCAGTAAGTACCTGCTCAGTAAGTACCTGCTCAGTAAGTACCTGCTCAGTAAGTACCACCTCAGTAAGTACCTGCTCAGTAAGTACCTGCTCAGTAAGTACCTGCTCAGTAAGTACCACCTCAGTAAGTACCTGCTCAGTAAGTACCTGCTCAGTAAGTACCTGCTCAGTAAGTACCACCTCAGTAAGTACCTGCTCAGTAAGTACCTGCTCAGTAAGTACCTGCTCAGTAAGTACCACCTCAGTAAGTACCTGCTCAGTAAGTACCTGCTCAGTAAGTACCACCTCAGTAAGTACCTGCTCAGTAAGTACCTGCTCAGTAAGTACATGCTCAGTAAGTACCTGCTCAGTAAGTACCTGCTCAGTAAGTACCTGCTCAGTAAGTACCACCTCAGTAAGTACCTGCTCAGTAAGTACCACCTCAGTAAGTACCTGCTCAGTAAGTACCTGCTCAGTAAGTACCTGCTCAGTAAGTACCACCTCAGTAAGTACCTGCTCAGTAAGTACCTGCTCAGTAAGTACCTCCTCAGTAAGTACTGCTCAGTAAGTACCTGCTCAGTAAGTACCTGCTCAGTAAGTACCACCTCAGTAAGTACCTGCTCAGTAAGTACCACCTCAGTAAGTACCTGCTCAGTAAGTACCTGCTCAGTAAGTACCTGCTCAGTAAGTACCACCTCAGTAAGTACCTGCTCAGTAAGTACCTGCTCAGTAAGTACTGCTCAGTAAGTACCACCTCAGTAAGTACCTGCTCAGTAAGTACCTGCTCAGTAAGTACCTGCTCAGTAAGTACCTGCTCAGTAAGTACCTGCTCAGTAAGTACCTGCTCAGTAAGTACATGCTCAGTAAGTACCTGCTCAGTAAGTACCTGCTCAGTAAGTACCTGCTCAGTAAGTACCACCTCAGTAAGTACCTGCTCAGTAAGTACCACCTCAGTAAGTACCTGCTCAGTAAGTACCTGCTCAGTAAGTACCTGCTCAGTAAGTACCACCTCAGTAAGTACCTGCTCAGTAAGTACCTGCTCAGTAAGTACCTCCTCAGTAAGTACCTGCTCAGTAAGTACCTGCTCAGTAAGTACCTGCTCAGTAAGTACCACCTCAGTAAGTACCTGCTCAGTAAGTACCACCTCAGTAAGTACCTGCTCAGTAAGTACCTGCTCAGTAAGTACCTGCTCAGTAAGTACCACCTCAGTAAGTACCTGCTCAGTAAGTACCTGCTCAGTAAGTACCACCTCAGTAAGTACCTGCTCAGTAAGTACCTGCTCTGTAAGTACCTGCTCAGTAAGTGCCTGCTCAGTAAGTACCACCTCAGTAAGTACCTGCTCAGTAAGTACCTGCTCAGTAAGTACCTGCTCAGTAAGTACCTGCTCAGTAAGTACCACCTCAGTAAGTACCTGCTCAGTAAGTACCTGCTCAGTAAGTACCTGCTCAGTAAGTACCACCTCAGTAAGTACCTGCTCAGTAAGTACCTGCTCAGTAAGTACCTGCTCAGTAAGTACCTCCTCAGTAAGTACCTGCTCAGTAAGTACCTGCTCAGTAAGTACCACCTCAGTAAGTACCACCTCAGTAAGTACCTGCTCAGTAAGTACCACCTCAGTAAGTACCTGCTCAGTAAGTACCACCTCAGTAAGTACCTGCTCAGTAAGTACCTGCTCAGTAAGTACCTCCTCAGTAAGTACCTGCTCAGTAAGTACCTGCTCAGTAAGTACCTGCTCAGTAAGTACCACCTCAGTAAGTACCTGCTCAGTAAGTACCACCTCAGTAAGTACCTGCTCAGTAAGTACCTGCTCAGTAAGTACCTGCTCAGTAAGTACCACCTCAGTAAGTACCTGCTCAGTAAGTACCTGCTCAGTAAGTACCTGCTCAGTAAGTACCTCCTCAGTAAGTACCTGCTCAGTAAGTACCTGCTCAGTAAGTACCACCTCAGTAAGTACCTGCTCAGTAAGTACCTGCTCAGTAAGTGCCTGCTCAGTAAGTACCACCTCAGTAAGTACCTGCTCAGTAAGTACCTGCTCAGTAAGTACCTCCTCAGTAAGTACCACCTCAGTAAGTACCTGCTCAGTAAGTACCTGCTCAGTAAGTACCACCTCAGTAAGTACCACCTCAGTAAGTACCTGCTCAGTAAGTACCTGCTCACTAAGTACCACCTCAGTAAGTACCACCTCAGTAAGTACCTGCTCAGTAAGTCCCTGCTCAGTAAGTACCTGCTCAGTAAGTACCACCTCAGTAAGTACCTGCTCAGTAAGTACCTGCTCAGTAAGTACCTGCTCAGTAAGTACCACCTCAGTAAGTACCTGCTCAGTAAGTACCTGCTCAGTAAGTACCACCTCAGTAAGTACCTGCTCAGTAAGTACCTGCTCAGTAAGTACCACCTCAGTAAGTACCTGCTCAGTAAGTACCACCTCAGTAAGTACCTGCTCAGTAAGTACCACCTCAGTAAGTACCTGCTCAGTAAGTACCTGCTCAGTAAGTACCTGCTCAGTAAGTACCACCTCAGTAAGTACCTGCTCAGTAAGTACCTGCTCAGTAAGTACCTCCTCAGTAAGTACCTGCTCAGTAAGTACCACCTCAGTAAGTACCTCCTCAGTAAGTACCTGCTCAGTAAGTACCTCCTCAGTAAGTACCTGCTCAGTAAGTACCTCCTCAGTGCTTCTCACTCAGAGAGTAAAACCAGACTTGTGGTGATAAAAAAATTACGATTTTAGATTTAACTTTACCTTGAAGTTTATCAGTCTGAGTTTTAAAAGTCAAAGCACCATGAGGTATACAGAGTGACAGGACAGGCAGATGGTGGTGGTGGTGGTGGGGGGGGGGGGGGTCATTAAGGAACGCTCACATTCCCTTCCACAAAGAGGAGGCACTTTGCTGGGTGAATGCTGGATGGAGGGATGGAGGAATAGAGGGATGGAGGGATGAGAGATGGAGGAATAGAGGGATGAGGGATGGAGGGATGGAGGGATGAGGGATGGAGGGATAGAGGGATGGAGGGATGGAGGGATGAGAGATGGAGGAATAGAGGGATGAGGGATGGAGGGATGGAGGGATGAGGGATGGAGGGATAGAGGGATGGAGAAATATAGAAGAAAACCAAGAGGAGAGAGGGCAAAGTGGGAGCCAGATGGAAATGGTGCCATGCCAATGTCCTCCTATCCCTGGGCCTTCTGAGCAGCCTGGTGAGTCATGCAACCATGGGAACCATGGGAACCAGAGGAAAACGCCAGCAACAGAGAAAGACACACATGTACCATCGCATCAAATCAATCCAAAAATACAATACGCAAACGCAGTTACAGAGAGGGAGAGAGGGAGGTGTGAAAAGGTGTGACACTCTGGAGGGACACGGTTTGGGGCATGGCTGTCTTCAAACTGTCCCCTTCCCCTCTCCCCCCTCATTTACAGACACTGTCATTCGGTCTCCAGCGTCCAAGAGGTCAGAGTTCACGCTGGGCTGCAGAGGCGGAGGACAGGGGCGTGGTCAGGGCGATGGTCTCCGTGGGGACGGGCGGGGCCGAGGTGGTGACCACGGCAACGGGGCTGGGCTGGGCTTTGGGGGAGGGGGAGGGGCAGGGCTGCAGGTGGAAGTCAGAAGGCGCCATGAGAGAAGAGGGGGAGGCTGGAGGATGAGGAGAGACCTTAAGACAGGGAGAGGAGTGGAGACGGACAGAACGATCCACAGGAAGGAAAGAAAAAGGGGGAGAGAAAAACAACAAGAAAAAGAAAGAAGAGTAGTTTAAAGAGTGGACTGTCCAATCACAGCTGGCCCTGAGGGGCTGCCTGCCTATTCATAAGATAAGTCTATTCATGAGATGAGTCTTTTCATAAAATCTATTTTCATGAGTCATGAGTCTATTCATTAGATGAATCATTTTAAGAGATGAGATGAGTTGAGATGAATGAGATGAATCTACTCATAAGATGAGTCTGCTCATGAGATGAGTCTATTCATGAGATGAGTCTATTTATGAGATGAATCTACTCATAAGATGAGTCTGCTCATGAGATGAGTCTATTCATGAGATGAGTCTATTCATGAGATGAGTCTATTCATGAGATGAATCTACTCATAAGATGAGTCTGCTCATGAGATGAGTCTATTCATGAGATGAGTCTATTCATGAGATGAGTCTATTCAAAAGATGAGTCTATTCATGAGATGAGTCTATTCATGAGATGAGTCTATTCATAAGATGAGTCTATTCATAAGATGAGTCTATTCATGAGATGAATCTATTCATAAGATGAGTCTGCTCATGAGATGAGTCTATTCATGAGATGAGTCCATTCATGAGATGAGTCTATTCATAAGATGAATCTACTCATAAGATGAGTCTGCTCATGAGATGAGTCTATTCATGAGATGAGTCTATTCATGAGATGAGTCTATTCAAAAGATAAGTCTATTCATGAGATGAGTCTATTCATGAGATGAGTCTATTCATAAGATAAGTCTATTCATGAGATGAGTCTTTTCATAAAATCTATTTTCATGAGTCTATTCATTAGATGAATCATTTTAAGAGATGAGATGAGTATTTATAAAATGAGTCTAATCATAAGAGGGATCGATTTATAAGATGAGTCTTTTCATAAAATGAGTCTATTGATAAGATGAATCTGTTTTAGAGATGAGATGGGTCTATTCATTAAATGAGTCTATTCATAAGATGAGTTGATTCATAAGATGAGTCTTTTCAACTGAAACACACAGGACACATGCTTCCACTCAATTACATACATACACATACACACCTCCACACATACACACCTACACACACACACACACATACACACACACACACACACACACACCGACATACAGACATACACACAGGGCCCTATGTGAAATGTTGTTTGGGGGGCCCTTATTTGGTGAAACTATTGTAGGGGAATTCCAAACCCTCTAAGGTGGTCTAGCGCCACGCATTTAACGTTTAAATGGATTTAACCATTGAATACATCAATCTGTACCAATACAAACCGGTCATACTCATTTCTAGAGAAAAAAATATTGAAATGACAGCTTGTCTTCGGGGCCCTATGGAACCGCAATCCGCATAGTCTGCATATAACAAGAAACGGCTCTGCATACACACACACACGCATGCACACACACACACACCACACACACACACACATCACACACACACACACACACACATACCAGAGAGACACCACACAAAAGTGCAAACACATACACACAAATGCACACACATGCATACGGATTCAAATTTTCACTCAATAACGTCAATTATTTCACAGCATATTTGCATCCCACTACAAGTTGTAATTCTTAATTGCTGCAAATTTGTTTGTTTTTTCTGTAATCATTCACTTTACAACATGCATTCCTCGTCTGTCATGGCAGAGCCCAGAACCATAGATGTCTGATCACTGTTTCCCCATACACACACAGGTTCATTATGCCAGCCTGAGGCATTGGACCCATCTATGACAGAGACGACTGAATTGGCTGTATGTGTGAGTGTGAGTGTGTGTGTGTTGTGTGTGTGTGTTTTCTGTGTCTGTGTGTGTGTGTGTGTGTGTGTGAGGGTGTGTTTACTGTGTGTGTGTGTGTGTGTGTGTGTGTGTGTGTTCTGTGTCTGTGTGTGTGTGTGTGTGTGTGTGAGGGTGTGTTACTGGTGTGTGTGTGTGTGTGTGTGTGTGTGTGTGTGTGTGTGTGTGTGGTGTGTGTCACACACACACGCACAACACGCACACACCACACACACACACACACACACACACACACACACGAACACACACACACCACACAGTAACCAACACCCTCACACACACACACACAACACAGACTCACACTTAGAGAGAGCGAGGGAGGGAGACAGACAGATACATAGACAGACTCAGACATAGAGAGATAGGGGAGAGAGACAGACAGATATATGGGGACTCTGACAGGGGAGAGGAGTGAGGACAGAGAGACAGAGACCTCCATACCTGCTGCTCTGTGGGGGTTGGTAGTGGTGGTTGAGACAGAGAGACAGAGCCTCCATACCTGGCTGCTCTGTGGGGGTTGGTAGTGGTGGTTGAGACAGAGACAGAGCCTCCATACCTGGCTGCTCTGTGGGGGTTGGTAGTGGTGGTTGAGACAGAGAGACCTCCATACCTGGCTGCTCTGTGGGGGTTGGTAGTGGTGGTTGAACAGAGAGACAGAGCCTCCATACCTGGCTGCTCTGTGGGGGTTGGTAGTGGTGGTTGAGACAGAGAGACAGAGCCTCCATACCTGGCTGCTCTGTGGGGGTTGGTAGTGGTGGTTGAGACAGAGCCACCTCTACCTGGCTGCTCTGTGGGGGGTAGTGGTGGTAGAGAGATCCATACCTGGCTGCTCTGTGGGGGTTGGTAGTGGTGGTTGCGGGGCCAGGAGGGAGTCGTGTGTGGTGGTCTTCTCCGTGCGCGGGGCTGGGGTCACCATCCTCCACACCGTTGGCCTTCCTCCTCAGGCTCCTGACACACAGCACCTGGGACCAGACACACCCATTAGGGTCAAGGTTAGGGTCAGGGGTCAGGGGCAGGGTCAGGGGACAGGGTCAGGGTTAGGGTCAGGGTCAGGGGTCAGGGTCAGGGTCAGGGTCAGGGGTCAGGGGTCAGGGTTAGGGTCAGGGTCAGGGTCAGAGGTCAGGGGTCAGGGTTAGGGTTAGGGCACACTGGAGTCACCCATCAACATTGGTTTAATACACTCCCTTTTCATTCGTCATTTCCTTTTCATTTCATTGGTCATATACTTTGTAGATTTATTATGGATTTTGAATTCAGTTTGGCTTAGAGTTCAGGACAGTGTAAAGTTAGGGTTAGGGGTTAAGAGTCATGGCTCATATTCATAAATGAATATTTTCATTTCCTTCACATCTTTTCTTTCTTTCCACTCGCGTCAGGAAGCTTCCCGGCGTAACCCCACCTTCCGGAAGCTCTGCTTGAAGTTATCGGACAGGAAGCCGTAGAGCAGCGGGTTGGCACAGGAGTTGGCGTAGGACAGGATGACGGAGAAGAAGTAGATGCCAGCGGTGGTGCTGGACTCGGGGATGATGACCACCACGTTGACCATGTTGATGATGAAGAACGGCAGCCAGCAGAGGACGAACACCAGCACCATCACCACCACCATACGCGTCACCTTACGCTCGGAGCGCCGACGCTTGGTGAAGCCCGCCCGCGCGCCCGCCGATTTCACCTGAAAGGGGGATAGAGGGGACACAAAACATGGTTTGATAGACATCAATCTTTTTTATTCCACTTCACAAACATTGCAGAAAACACCTTTCAAACAAACACACACACACACACGCACACACACACCTTGACAACAATGAGGAGGTAGCAGAGACAGATGATGAGCAGGGGTCCGAAGAAGCCAATGGTGGCGGTGTAGAGGATGAAGGCCGTGGACCACACGTTCTTGGGCTCCGGCCAAATCATGTTACAGGAGTTAAAGGTGTCCTGGAGGAGAAAGAGAGGAGTTAAAGGTGTCCTGGAGGAGAGAGAGAGGAGTTAAAGGTGTCCTGGAGGAGAGAGAGAGGAGTTAAAGGTGTCCTGGAGGAAAGAGAGAGGAGGGACATCAACGGAATTCAATTCAACTGATTTCAATTCAACTGATTTCAATTCAACTGATTTCAATTCAACTGATTTCAATTCAACGATTCAATTCAACTGAATTCAATTCACTGATTCAATTCAACTGATTTCAATTCAACTGATTTCAATTCAACGGAATTCAATTCAACTGATTCAATTCAACTGATTTCAATTCAACTGATTTCAATTCAACTGAATTCAATTTAACTGGAATGTCTGGAGGAAGACATGGTAAGAGTTTGACATTCCTGAAATCAGCACACTGCAATCCATTTTCATCAGTGGGCAAATTTACACAATCAGGACAACACAAGTGATGAATGGCCATGGTTAAGAATCTGTTATATCCTAGCTCTGTTATGATGATGATGATGATGATGGCTACATAGTGCACCTTTGAAAGGGTTTATGTGTATAGCACTGTGATGATGATGATGATGATGATGATGATGATGATGGCTACATAGTGCACCTTTGAAAGGGTTTATGAGTATAGCACTGTTTGATGATGATGATGACGGCTACATTGCACCTTTGAAAGGTTTCTGAGTATAGCAATGATACACTACATTTGAAAAGGTTTATGAGTATAGCACTGTGATGATGATGATGATGATGATGATGATGGCTACATAGTGCACCTTTGAAAGGGTTTATGAGTATAGCACCTTGATGATGGTGATGATGATGATGATGATGTCTCTCTCTCTATTCTTTTCTGTTCTGTGTGGTTCTATTCTATTCTAATATATTTTGTTTTGTTCTGTTCTATTCTATTCTAATATATTCTGCTGTGGTTTAGGGTCAGGGTTAGGGTTAATGTGGTTTATTTGGACGTTTAGGGTCAGGGTTAGGGTTAATGTGGTTTACCTGGGCGTTTAGGGTCAGGGTTAGGGTTGTGTGGTTTACCTGGACATTTAGGGTCAGGGTTAATGTGGTTTAACTGGACGTTTAGGGTCAGGGGTAATGTGGTTTACCTGGACGTTTAGGGTCAGGGTTAGGGTTAGTGTGGTTTACCTGGACGTTTAGGGTTAGGGTTGTGTGGTTTACCTGGACGTTTAGGGTCAGGGTTAGGGTTGTGTGGTTTACCTGGACGTTTAGGGTCAGGGTTAGGGTTGTGTGGTTTACCTGGACGTTTAGGGTCAGGGTTAGGGTTGTGTGGTTTACCTGGACATTTAGGGTCAGGGTTAATGTGGTTTAACTGGACGTTTAGGGTCAGGGGTAATGTGGTTTACCTGGACGTTTAGGGTCAGGGTTAGGGTTAGTGTGGTTTACCTGGACGTTTAGGGTTAGGGTTGTGTGGTTTACCTGGACGTTTAGGGTCAGGGTTAGGGTTGATGTGGTTTACCTGGACGTTTAGGGTCAGGGTTAGGGTTGATGTGGTTTACCTGGACGTTTAGGGTCAGGGTTAGGGTTGTGTGGTTTACCTGGACATCAGAGAAGATGACCACGGGCAGCACCACCACAAAGGACACAGCCCACACCGCCGCACTGACCACCTTGGCCACACGGGGGCGCCGCCACTTGGTGCTGCGGATGGGGTGCACCACGGCCAGGTAGCGGTCGATGCTCATCACCGTCAGGCAGAAGATGGAGGTGAACTGGTTCATGGAGTCGGCTGTCATGACGACACGGCATAGGAAGGAGCCAAAGGGCCAATAGGAGAGCACGTTCTGGGTGGTGAGGAACGGCAGGCCCAGGATGTAGAGCTCGTCGGCCACGGCCAGGTTGAGGATGTAGATGTTGGTGACGGTCTTCATCTTGGCGTAGCGGAGAACCACCCAGATGGCCAGCGTGTTGCCCGTCAGCCCCACCATGAAGACGGTGAGGGAGATGAGCGCCGTTGCCAGCGTGCTGCTGCCCTGGAAGGGCACACTCTGGGTGGACACGTTGGACCAGGACGTGTTGTCGAATAAGGGATAGAAGGAGGAGGGCGAGGAGGAGGCCGAGGAGGAGGAGGAGGAGGAGGAAGGGGCGACAGTGCCCATAGAGGAGTTCAGATTACCTTGTTGGGGAACCCAACCACTGAAGTTCAAAGGCTCCATTGGAGCTAGAGGAGGAGAGGGAGAGGAGGAGAGAGGGAGGAGGAGAGGGGGGTTAGAGGTGAAGGGAAGTCAGCAGCAGGTAGCTCTCAACTATTCACTATCTCTCCCTCTCTTCCCCTAGCCCTCTCTATCTCTCTCTCTCTCTCTCTCTCTCTCTTCCCCTAGCCCTCTCTGTCTCTCTCTCTCTGTCTCTCTCTGTCCTCTCTCTCTCTCTCTCTCTCTCTCTCTCTCTCTCTCTGGGTGTCTTTGGTTCAGTCTGGTGGTGAGGTGGGTGAGATTGGGGGCACCCTATCTTCCCTGCAGCAGCAGCTGGGTGGGGATATTTATATACTGTATGTAGTGTAAATACTGTATATATATATCACACTCACTCACACACACACTCACACACACACACACACACACACACACACACACACACACACACACACACACACACACACACACCAACAATCCAGCAAACTCAGTTAAAACATTTTGCATATCTTTTATATCCCATACACTCGCCCGGACTATCATCAAATCAACCACAATGGCAGCGCTGCATTCTCTGCATGTAATAGCTACAACCTCACACCTGTTTTATCTCGAACCATTGGCACGAAGTCTTACCAATAGGTGCTGCCATGTGTAAGCTGTGGCATAAGCTAAATGGGACAATTACGTCATTGCAAATTGAAGTTAAATGACACTGACTTAATAGGTTAAAAAACATCCCTGATTTTAACGGCGATAACATCATCAGCATCGTCATCATCATTTACCCTCAGGCTGGTTCACTCCGTGAATGTCTTTTTAATGCGAAGATGTATATAACCCTTTAAACAAGTTATCCAAACATCAGCGGCGCATCGAGATTTAACTCTCACTGAAAAACAAGAGTGTTGAGATGTCTAGAAATGTTATTGGATCATGTTATATGCCACATAGCCTACAGAAACTGTAATTAGTTTGTTAGCTTATGGACAAAAAAAAAAAAAAACTACAAGGAGAGGGGAAATACAGTGACTTACTTTTCTTACAGACTGTAGCGTAAATCCTCTCGAAGAATGTCCAAAATTCCAAGCCGAGAATTTGACTTAAAAATTATAATTTTTCATTTGTAATCATTTGTGCTGCTTAATGTTCTCCAAAGACACGTTTCCAATTGTTGATGTAGCCTCGCGCCAGGTATGCAGGCAATTGCACATCATTGCTCTTAAGCGCTGTCCGCGGTGCTA
>CM030176.1:922500-927500 GCA_017639675.1 Aplochiton taeniatus
TCATGCTGTCAAGAATAACTGTTTCTGTTCTCCCTTGCCCTGACTGCACCAGCCCCCCTACAAACTAAACTACAACTTGTAAACTACAACTTGTAAACTACAACTTGTAAACTACAACTTGTAAACTACAACTTGTAAACTACAAGGGCAGGTGGCCAGAGTGAAGGAGCAAACGGGTTGTAGTTTTAGTGTTGATGAGCGCGGACTGGTCAGTGAGTCATCCCTGTTCCAAAAGAATCTCTCCTCTCTTCTTGTTCCAGGCCCATTATTTCCTCTTTGTTCTGTCTGCCTCTTTTCCTTGAGGCCATCCATTGAGGGCATAGCTGTGAAATGAAATCAGGAAAAGTAAAGTTAATAAAATTATTTTTAAATTTTATAAATTAATAAAATTAATTTATGCGGCAATTGTGGCTATATAAGTTAGTCTGTTCTGTGCAGGATGCTATACACAAATATTAGATTCAATAAGATCTAGAATTCCATAGTAATCAATCAATATTAATCAAATGAATATTAAACAGATGAAAAATTAGGTAGCAAGCCTCTGTCAACTGACCCTGATGTTGTGGCTGAGTCTATGGCAGGGAAAGTGCATAACTACGGTGGAGTCTATTAAAGGGGACAGAAGCGTAACCATGGCAGTGCTCTATGAAGTCAAACCCTACAGGTGTGAAGGAGACTCCCTCTCTACCCAGCTCCTCCTCTTCAAAGTTACTTACAGGCTTAGAATAAAGGCAGCGACTGTGCAGAGAAGGAACCCACTGAAAAGCAGAAATTCCAAGGATTCTATTTTTAGACCGTTCCTCTGCCTCTCTCCCTCTCGACGTCATGCTCTCCTTTATCCGCAATCTCACTGTTTCTCCCTTGTTCTTTCTCCCTTGTTCTTTCTCCCTTGTTCTTTCTCCCTTGTTCTTTCTCTCTTGTTCTTTCTCCCTTTCTATTCAATTCCCAAACTCTTTCTTTTTTCCCTTTGTTCCTCACATTAGCTGGGCAATCAGTATTTCTTGTGAGCTTTCATTTTCTATCACCCTGTCTCCCCCTCAACCCCCCTCTCTCTCTCTCTTTATCGCACCCTGTCCCCACCCCCCCCCTCTCTCCTCTCTTTATCTCAACCCCCCCCCTCTCTCTCTCTTTATCTCACCCTGTCCCCCCCACCCTCTCTCTCTCTCTGTGCTGCGCTGACATAGCCCCTTTTCCAATCCCTCCCTCACCTTCCTCCCTCTCTCCCCTCCCTCCCTCCCTCTCTCCCCTCCCTCCCTCCCTCCCTCCCTTCCCTTCCTCCCTCCCTCCCTCTCCCTCTCTCCCCTCCCTCCCTCCCTCCCTCCTCCCCCCTCCCCCCCTCCCTCCCTCCCTCCCTTCCTTCCTCCCTCTCTCCCCTCCTCCCTCCCTCCCTCCCTCTCTCCCCTCCTCTCCCTCTCTCCTCTCCCTCCCTCCTCTCTCTCCTCCCTTCTCCCTCTCTCCCCTCCCTCCCTCCCTCTCTCCCCTCCCTTCCTCCCTCTCTCCCCTCCCTCCCTCCCTCTCCTTTCTGGGCCACCCCTTCTCCTCTTGTCCTCCTGCAGCCCTACAATAACACAGACCGAGGCCTCTGTAAGTGCTCTTATCCTGGTTGGCCTGGAGACCCTCCCCCTAACCAAACAGGAACCAGAATCACTACGCTACTCTCAACCCACACCAGACCATAATAATCACTACACTACTCTCGACCTGGACCAGACCATAATAATCACTACGCTACTCTCAACCTGGACCAGACCAACCAGACCACAATAATCACTACGCTACTCTCAACCTGGACCAGACCATAATAATCAAGACCACCTAACCCAGACCAGACCAGACCATAATAATCAAGACCACCTAACCCGGACCAGACCAGACCATAATAATCAAGACTACATAACCCAGACCAGACCATAATAATCAATACCACCCAACTCAGACCAGACCAAACCAGACCAATCCAGGTTACAGTGTATAACTAACCTAGACTAGTCTACCTGCTTTAGTCTAGAAAGGCCATTGACTTTTAGTAAACAACTCAGAGCATTTTGTCCAGATATGATCTTTACAGACCAGACCGCCTGTAGAGCCAGCGACCCTGGTGGCCCTCTGACGACCATGCATAACCCTCTTCAAACCATGCCTGCTCTGGAATCTGTAAGATCTACTTGAAAGCTTTTTTCTGATTGCTTAAGCCTGGTTATGAAATTTGGCCTCATTTTGTCACTTAACACAATTCACAAAACCCCACACCCAAAGTGCAAAACACCTCACATATCCTACAAAATGAATCTCTGCAATCAAAACAACATAAACACTTATCAAAATCAGGCTTTTGCACCAATTGGCACACACTTCATTCAAATTACTAGCTTTTTGTTCGACCAACTACACACTGCTGTGCTCAATCAAAAGCGCTTTCATCTTGGATGGGCTTTGTCGTAATAGTTCTGTTTGTAGAGAATTCTGCAGAGAGAGATTGTTCAAGTCTACAGAAATATGTGCAGACACACGAATATACTGCTGAAACAAAACCATTACATTTTTCTCCACAACAAATCAGTGCACATGTGCACAGCACACCTAGTATGCACTACAGTTGTGTGAACAAAAAATATGCTCTCTATCGGATACAATAAAAAAAAAAAAATTATATATAGAAAAAATAACCAGAGGCAGGAAACATAATTAGGCTCCATCTCGCTACCTAGCTAGGTCTGGCCACAGCACCTTATCAACATCACAGGCAATATCTTCCCTGGCTAGACAGTGCTTACATCCTGATTGATCAGTCAACAACTGAGCAAAAATAGTGTTTGGCCAGGTGGCAGTGTATTGGGCAATTGGTCCATGGGTGTGGCATTTTGAAAGCCATTGTTCTGAAAAGGCAAACCAGTGTCCGATTCCTGTGTCTTACGTGGAGAAGGGGGTTTAGTGTTTTGCAAAACATTGGATGTAGTTTCTTGCTATAAGTGTGAGGCTGAGAATGTGTCTCTGGGTATGGAGAGCAGGGCTGAGGCTTCGCTGTCCGTTTCAATAAATGTATGGTATGTTTTATGTGTCATCTTAGTGTGTTAGCAACTGTAAATGTGAAAGTTGTATTCATTTGAAAGCGTCTCAGTGAATGTGAAGCTGTGCTGCAGCAGGATTGTGCTGTCACGATAGGGTAAGGTAAATGACAGACCCACTTGCAGAGACTAATCCAGGTTTAATTAGATCGAACCTCACCGACAAGACCAACGTACTAGAGGCACAACCCACCACGAGCAAGGTCTCCTAGACAGACCCACATAGAAAAACTAAGATCAGCGCCGGGGAATTAGTAAGCACAGAGGTTTCAAAGCAACACAAAAACACAGGTGAAATGAATGTTCCAAAAGAGCCTCAGTCCAGCTGAAACTAACAAACATCACGCTAAGTGCTTGTGGCTCTCCTCAAAAGCACGCTTACGACATTAGTGTGTGGATGTGTGATAAACGTTAGAACTAGCCGTTGTTGTATTTATTGAATGTTTATTTATTTGCTTTTGTTGCTCATTGTTATTGTTTGTACCAATAGACTTCCATGGAATGATGTTTGAAAAATAAAATGACAGACAGCCAGACCTTAAGCACTGGGGCCGTTTTTCAGTAGCTTCCCTCTGTGTAGGAGAAGCAGCAAGAAAGGCTCACAGATCCAGTGGCTGCTCAAGGAACTACAGCAAATCAAAGGGGGGAGAGGAAGTTGTCCAAAAGTTTTTTTTTCCCTCGAAAGATTCTAGAGCAAGCACCGTTAGAACTATTCAAACGGGGAATCGCAATCATAACCTGGCGAGAATAGAGGATATACAAGAGTTATACAAGTTCGCTTTTCGTTTTCTCACATGATAGCAGTCTAAACGGACAGGTTCGTTTTTTTCTCCCCAGACCGAGAGAAGTAACACCATCCAAGGCGATGAGATGTGACTGAGCTATGCCTTGTCGAAATGGACAGACTTTATCCAAGCGAAAACATGGCGTCCGTGTCCCGAAGTTTGGATTTTTTTCCAGTCTGCTTTTCACACTCTGTTGCCTGCAGGCATGGGGTTCAAGCCCACGCGAGGAGAGCATTAGGAGTTGTAGCCCATGTCCCGGTAACTGTACCTGTGTGCTCACCGGACCCCGAGACTTATGCGTGGTTAACTGCACGAACATTGGTCTGCACAGGGCACCCTCCGCGGCGGACATCCCAGTGGGTACAAATATCCTGTAAGTAAACTACAGTAGGGATTAGGTACCCTACGTTGGTTTTTGAATGGATGGCTGGCTGGAGGAACAATCTAGGCTCCTTGAATAGGCCTGTTTACAGAGTTGCCTATTTAGTATTTCATGGCCCGCTGTTAGCAATGCTGTTGCTGGTGATAGGCCAATTCTTTCGCACTCAAATGTTCCTATTACGGCATCTCTCTCTCTCTCTCTCTCTCTCTCTCTCTCTCTCTCTCTCTCTCTCTCTCTCTGTCTCTGTCTCTGTCTCTGTCTCTCTCTCTCTCTCTCTCTCTCTCTCTCTCTCTCTCTCTCTCTCTCTCTCTCTCTCTCTCTCTCTCTCTCTCTCTCTCTCTCTCTATATATATATATATATATATATTGAAATGCAAGAGAGGATGAAGGATGCAGACTCTTTTCCAATGTACCAAAAGTTGGCTTTTTTTTAACAATAGGCCTGTATGGGCCAGTAATTAGGGCAGTTGATTTCAGCATGAGGTCAATTGTTATTTTGACCACAACATGACATTATTAGACTAAGGCGGCTAATTAGTTTATGACTATTTTATCGTTAACTTGACAGCAGACCTGTGTGCGTGGATGTTTGTGTGTGTATGTGTACATGCACGCGTTGTGCGTGTGCGGTGACGCCACGCAGATTTGACGACAGTAGGCACAAATGGGTTTTGTTCTTATCCACCTTTCTACAAGAAAAGTGAACTTCTGAAAATACCTTGGCACCAGCGCTTTTACTCAAAGAACACTTTGTTCTAACTATGA
>CM030176.1:933216-935716 GCA_017639675.1 Aplochiton taeniatus
TGTGTGTGTGTGTGTGTGTGTGTGTGTGTGTGTGTGTGTGTGTGTGTGTGTGTGTGTGCGTGTGCGTGCTGGGTGTTGCGTCTACTTGCAGCTGCAGCTCACAGGCCAGCTGGACACCAGACAACCCAGCATGCAACAGCAGTATGACGAATGGACAGAATGTTCTAAAGAGGAGAAGAAAAGAGAGAGAGAGAGAGAGAGAGAGAGGAGAAAAAATGGAGCTTCAAACCAATCCTGTTCTTCCACACTCTTCTCCTCTCCTTTTCTCTCTCTCTTTCTTGTTTTCCCTTTTCCTGAACCCTCTCTTCCCACAGCAGGGAAAGGACCTTGTAAATATTCCTCCAGAGACCCAGGAGCAGACGGGCACTGTCTCGGCGCTCACAGCCCACTCCTAGCTCTCCTTTACAGGCTTTAGCAGCGGCTCTGCACCCCTGGAGGACCCAGGCTCCACTTGTAAGGAGCTGTTGGAGAGTTGAGCCAGGAAATGATAGGCTCATCTCACAGTGGAGGGATTGTTCTGGAGAACCAGACCCAGTGGAGGGTTTGTTCTGGAGAACCAGACCCAATGGAGGGATTGTTCTGGAGAACCAGACCCAATGGAAGGATTGTTCTGGAGAACCAGACCCAATGGGAGGGATTGTTCTGTAGAACCAGACCCAGTGGAAGGATTGTTCTGGAGAACCAGACCCAGTAGAAGGATTGTTCTGGAGAACCAGACCCAATGGGAGGGATTGTTCTGTAGAACCAGACCCAGTGGAAGGATTGTTCTGGAGAACCAGACCCAGTAGAGGGATTGTTCTGGAGAACCAGACCCAATGGAGGGAGACCCAACCAGACCCACTCCAAGTCTCCCTCCCCCCTAACCCTAGTATCTCTTCTCCCAGTATCTCTTCTCCCAGTATCTCTTCTCCCAGTGTCTCCTCTCCCAGTGGTCTCTTCTCCCAGTATCTCTTCTCCCAGTATCTCTTCTCCCAGTATCTCTTCTCCCAGTGTCTCCTCTCCCAGTGTCTCCTCTCCCAGTGGTCTCCTCTCCCAGTGTCTCCTCTCCCAGTGGTCTCCAGGAGCAGGACAGTATCCTAACGTCATTATCCTCATCCTCCTCATCCTCCTCCTCATCAGTGCTTTTCTTCTCTTTCTTCCATGTTGTTCTCTCCTTCCCTCTCTCTTTGGTTCTCTCCCTCATCGTCTCCCGCTCTCTTTCTTTCTGCTTTCCCTTTTCCCCGCTGCCCCGTGCCCAGTAAAGGTGGTGTGTGTGTGTGTGTGTGTGTGTGTGTGTGTGTTTTCACTCTCTCCTCTCGGCCCAGCATAAGTGGCACCAGACAGGCCTTATAAGGATGGGTTAGATCATGAACAGGCCTGGTCGCACCGTTAGCTGAACAGAACCATATGTGTGTGTGTGTGTGTGTGTGTGTGTGTGTGTGTGTGTGAACTATATTTCCTTGTTTTGCCATTCCCAAAGATTTATAGACAGTTGCTTTGGATCTGTGTGTGTGTGTGTGTGTGTGTGTGTGTGTGTGTGTGTGTGTGTGTGTGTGTGTGTGTGTGTGTGCAGCATTAGCGTAGAGAACAGGAGCACGTCTTGTTGCTGCTAACAGCAACGATGACATTATTCAGTTTGGTCGTGTTGGACAGGAGACACACACCTCTCTGTCTCACCCACACACACACACACACACACACACTAACACACACACACCTCTCTCTGTCTGTCCCTGTCTGTCTCTCTCTCTCTCTCTCTCTCTCTCTCTCTCTCTCTCTCTCTCTCTCTCTCTCTCTCTCTGTCTATTTCTCTCTCTCACTCTTACACAGCGCGTCTGGAATGTACAGATGTTTCCTTTTGGGATTTGGCGCTCTGGTCTGTTCACCCACACACACACACACACACACACACACACACACACACATATTATATGCAAAACAATGTAAAGCGAATTAAAATTAGATTGTCTTATTACTGCATACATACACAGTTATAGTCCTTGCGCGTGTGTACGCACACACACACACACACACACACACACACACACACAGAGACAGCGTTCCCACCACTGCTGCTATGTTACCTCTTTCCATCCACCCCCTGACATGGGCTCTTCCCTCGGTTGCTGCCGAGGCTTGGAGTGAAGCCATGCTGAGACAGCCACAGAACCACTTAAGGAGGAGTCCTCTGTCCCTGCACTTATTTATTAGTGTGTCTGTGTGTGTGGGTGTGTGTGTGTTTTGGGGGGGGGGGCGGTGTGTGTGTGTCTGTGTGTGTGTGTGGGGGGGGGGGGGAGCATGCTTAGGCTACCTGTTTTGAAAACATCAGCTCTCCTTAGTCTATTAGGGATGAGTTAGAGATTAGATGTATTGTCAAAAAACAAAGGACGTTCCTCCCAGCCCACAGCAATGCAACACAAAATAATCAATACAAATATTATATTTGTGAGTATATAAAGATTATAATAAGAATGAAAGTGAGGTACTTGTCTGTGTAACCAAACAATCATTACTTCATGAA
>CM030176.1:950716-963216 GCA_017639675.1 Aplochiton taeniatus
CAAGCTGCGGTGCAGGGATATTTTTTAAATGTTGTATGTATCTACACACTGGAGATGTCCAGTAATATTTAGTATTTGTTAGTCACATGACAGAAAGTTACCTTTCTTCTTCTTCTGTCCCTCAGGTCCGTGAGAAGCTGGAGGACCTCCTGGTGTTCCGTGGTGACATCATCGCCCTGCACCATGACGCAGGCCCCGCCTCCCTCCTCCACTGCCCCTCCTCTCCGCAGTCTCCGTGGCGACAGCCCGTTCTGGCCCTCAACCAATCGGATTGGCTCTGGATCAACGGCACCAACAACCAATCAGCCGACGGCTCCGCCTACCCTGACCCTGCCTCTGACTCCGAGTTCGACCTGACCTTTGACCCTTACCTGGGTGACCAGCTGGTGGTCAGTCCTAAGATGGAGCTGGACCTGGAGGCGCTGCTGGCGGGTGGAGGGGGGGCCTGGCTGGAAGAGGTGGTCTGCCCCATCAGGGTGCTCTATGTGGGGCAGAGCAAGCTCCATCTCCAGGACCCCCTGCTGGCCTCTGGCCTGGCCCAGCCTGGACTCTACTCTGTGGAGGTAACATTAGAATGAAGAGAGAGAATACGTGTTATCTTAGAGAATGGAGGGTTTAACGTTAACGTGTTATCCTTAGAGAATGGAGGGTTTAACGTTAACGTGTTATCCTGAGAGAATGGAGGGTTTAACGTTAACGTGTTATCTTAGAGAATGGAGGGTTTAACGTTAACGTGTTATCTTAGAGAATGGAGGGTTTAACGTTAACGTGTTATCCTGAGAGAATGGAGGGTTTAACGTTAACGTGTTATCTTAGAGAATGGAGGGTTTAACGTTAACGTGTGTCCTCCTTAGAGAATGGAGGGTTTAACGTTAACGTGTGTCCTCCTTAGAGAATGGAGGGTTTAACGTTAACGTGTTATCCTGAGAGAATGGAGGGTTTAACGTTAACGTGTGTCCTCCTTAGAGAATGGAGGGTTTAACGTTAACGGGGTGGTGTTTCAGGGTTTAACGTTAACGTGTTATCTTAGAGAACGGAGGGTTTAACGTTAACGTGTTATCTTAGAGAATGGAGGGTTTAACGTTAACGTGTTATCTTAGAGAATGGAGGGTTTAACGTTAACGTGTGTCCTCCTTAGAGAATGGAGGGTTTAACGTTAATGTGTGTCCTCCTTAGAGAATGGAGGGTTTAACGTTAACGTGTGTCCTCCTTAGAGAATGGAGGGTTTAACGTTAACGGGGTGGTGTTTCAGGGTTTAACGTTAACGGGGTCGTGTTTCAGGGTTTAACGTTAACGTGTTATCTTAGAGAACGGAGGGTTTAACGTTAACGTGTTATCTTAGAGAATGGAGGGTTTAACGTTAACGTGTTATCTTAGAGAATGGAGGGTTTAACGTTAACGTGTTATCTTAGAGAATGGAGGGTTTAACGTTAACGTGTTATCTTAGAGAATGGAGGGTTTAACGTTAACGTGTTATCCTGAGAGAATGGAGGGTTTAACGTTAATGTGTGTCCTCCTTAGAGAATGGAGGGTTTAACGTTAACGTGTTATCCTTAGAGAATGGAGGGTTTAACGTTAACGGGGTGGTGTTTCAGGGTTTAACGTTAACGGGGTGGTGTTTCAGGGTTTAACGTTAACGGGGTGGTGTTTCAGGGTTTAACGTTAACGGGGTGGTGTTTCAGGGTTTAACGTTAACGTGTTATCCTGAGAGAATGGAGGGTTTAACGTTAACGTGTGTCCTCCTTAGAGAATGGAGGGTTTAACGTTAACGTGTGTCCTCCTTAGAGAATGGAGGGTTTAACGTTAACGTGTTATCCTTAGAGAATGGAGGGTTTAACGTTAGCGTGTGTCCTCCTTAGAGAATGGAGGGTTTAACGTTAACGGGGTGGTGTTTCAGGGTTTAACGTTAACGGGGTGGTGTTTCAGGGTTTAACGTTAACGTGTTATCCTGAGAGAATGGAGGGTTTAACGTTAATGTGTGTCCTCCTTAGAGAATGGAGGGTTTAACGTTAACGTGTTATCCTTAGAGAATGGAGGGTTTAACGTTAACGGGGTGGTGCTTCAGGGTTTAACGTTAACGGGGTGGTGTTTCAGGGTTTAACGTTGACGGGGTGGTGTTTCAGGGTTTAACGTTGACGGGGTGGTGTTTCAGGTGATCTCGGCTGACCCCTTCTTCCCGGTGTTGGCGTCCTGCCTGGTGAGAGTCGTTCCCCCGCTGGTGATCACCGTGCTCGCCCCAGCCTCCCAGAACGGCACGCTGTACCTGCAGCCCAACCACACCGTGCTGCTGCTGGGCGTACTCTCCCGCTCCCCCACCCAGGTCCGGCGCCGTGGCGACGGCGGCGCCAGCGTGTTCTTCCAGCCCGCCTGCCCTCCTGAGTTCTCCTCCAGGCCCGAGGTGTGCCAGCCGGGGCCCAGCCCAGGACCGGACCCTGGGGAGCAGAGCCTGTTTGCTCTGCTGGACCTGGGCCTGGGCTCCATGGAGGAGGCAGGCCCAGTGGAGCTGGAGCTGGTGGCCCACAATGAGGCGACCGAGGCCAGCCTGAAGGTGGTGGTCCGCCTGGAGGAACCACTCCGGGGGCTGGGGGTGCAGCCACACCCCTCACACAGGGTGCTGATGGAGTCGGTGGTGGTAAGAGAGTGTGTGTGTGTGTGTGTGTGTGTGTGTGTGTGTTAGACTGAGTGACTGAGCGATTGTCTGTCCGAATGAATATCTTTCAACACATCAACATTTTCCTTCTTTTATGTTTTAATATCCGTATCTTTTAATATGTGTGTGTTCTAATATGTCTGTTTCAATATGCGTGTGTTTTAATATATGTATGTTTTAACGTGTGTGTGTGTGTGTGTGTGTTTTCAGACCTACACGGCATGTGTTTCCATAAATGTGTGTTTTAACGTGTGTGTGTGTTTAATGTGTGTGTGTGTGTTTTAATGTGTGTGTGTGTGTGTGTTTTCAGACCTACACAGCGTCAGTGCTGGAGGGTTCCAATCCCACCTTTAAATGGACGGTGGACGACAAGCCTCACTTCACCTACATCAACACTGTCCTCAACGTCATCTACCAGAACCCTGCCGTCTACAAACTCACTGTGAGTATTAAAGATTAGATTAAATATATAGACCTACCAGAACTCTGCCGTCTACAAACTCACTTTGAGTATCAAAGATTAGATTAAATATATAGACCTACCAGAACCCTGCCATCTACAAACTCACTGTGAGTATTAAAGATTAGATTAAATATATAGACCTACCAGAACTCTGCCATCTACAAACTCACCATGAGTATTAAAGATTATATATATTATATTATATATTTGGACTTACCAGAACCCTGCAGTCTACAAAGACATTGTACGATTAGTTTTCCAATAAAGCAAATCCAAGCTCTGACGTTCTGACCTAATCCATAACAGAGCCCGTTTCTTTTTAGTGTCTGTATGTCTGGTTGGACGGACTCTTGAAGTTAAAGATCCAGCTTTGTCCTGGTCGTCGTATCATTATATGAAACCTGAGGTTCAGACTACAGACTAGAGCGTGCTGGAGATGTTTTATTGATGTTGTTACAATAAGCATAAACTTCACAATATGGCTCCTAAGACGCTGCCTTTCATTTCAATTCAGAGCCTGTTTACATTTCAACTGCAGTCTTTTTTTGCATTTACTTTTGTTCGTTTTTTTTTAATAAATAAATGTAACCGTGTTTGTTTTCCTTTTCATTCCGTGACCTTAAAAGTATTTGTGTTTACGTCGTGCATCAAAGAAAGCACGGCTCCCGTAGGCTCGTTGAACACGAACGCCATGAATTTTAAAACACAATCAGAGATTCATATATTCAAACGCGTGGACTCATCGGCACACAATACTCCCAATGATCCAAAGTCAAAGTGACAACACCTAGCGTGTTGGGTCTGGAACACAAACCCATGCTGTAGTTTGGAATGGACAGCGCATAGCCAATCATAGCTAGGCTAGCTAACGGCTAATGTTAACCCAGAAAATACCAGCGAGTTAAAATCCATATTGCACTGTTAGGACTCCAGAGAAGGAGTTTAGCTTGACGTCCCCCTAGCCGTAGGGCTTTGTGAAACATTTGATCTCAATAGCCATGTTACCGTGGTGATTTCCCAGCTGACGGCCATGAACCACGTGAGCCGTGTTACGGAGCACTTCAACGTGACTGTGGAGCGGCTGCAGCCCATGACCAACCTCACGGTGACCGGCGTGCCAGACGTGGTCACGCAGGGCTCTGCCCAGAGCCTCACTGCCACCGTGGTACTAGACATGTCTGTCCACGCCACCTTCAGGTACCACGGGGAGAGGCTCTGTGTGTGTGTGTGTGTGTGTGTGTGTGTGTGTGTATGAGCGGTGTATTGCAAGACTCTCCCAGATTGATGAGAACACTTTGGAACTTTGCCTCCACAATTTCTTTCTTTTCTTTGCCTGTCTTTTCATAGCTTCTTCATCATTTTGTTTTCTTTCTCTGTCTCTCTCTCACTCTCTCTCTCTCTCGCTCTCTTTCTCTCTCTCTCTCTCTCTCTCTCTCTCTCTCTCTCTCTCTCTTCCTCGCTCTCTTTCTCTTACTGCTTTGGTAGTAGCAGGTTGGTAGCAGCTCTTTGCAGTTTGCAGAGCAGGATTTAGATTTACAGCCTGTGGGTAGAACAGATTGCTGACAGAAATGTTCCCCTTCTTCTCTGCTCTGACCATCTCTCGCGCTCTCTGTTTGTCTCTCTCTCTGTCTGTCTCTCTCTCTCTCTCTCTCTCTCTCTCTCTCTGTCTTTCCCTCCTCATTCCACTAAGATCTCCAGAGTTTCCACTCATCAGTTTCCACTCTCACCACTGCCTCCAGACCACAGCCCCAGCCAGCAGTGTGTCTCTCACTCACTGAACAAAGAGCAGACTCACACACACGCGTCGGCCGGAGGCAGTGTGGATACCCTTCAACCTGCTCCACCAAACAACATCTGAAGAAAAGAGACAGGCACACACACACACACACACACACACACACACACACACACACACACACACACACACACACACACACACGGAGACTGATTTGTTTAGTCGTTCCGAACTTCATTTTCAATCTGTTCTCCTCCTGAGACCAAGATGAAAATCTTTTTGAATCCGTGTGTCTACTTTTGTGGCTTTGTTTGGCGTGTACATTCATACACCCCTCCACCTGCAGCCTGCCCCCCCACCCCTCCGCCCCCCCATGGGAACTGAGGCAGAGCAGAGTCTGCCTGTGTGTCTGTGACTCATTCTCCCCCAGTGAGGACTAACTATTTCAGGGCATCATCTTCTAGGGCTGCCCTACCTCTGGTTCTGTCTCTTTACCCTTCTCACCCCCAGCTAACCGAACATAATGAAGACTGGCAATGGAGTGTGTGTGTGTGTGTGTGTGTGTGTGTGTGTGTGTGTGTGTGAGAACCCTCTTTGTCCCAAACAACACCCGGTGTATTGATCTGATGCTCTCTCTCTGGTGGGGTCCCAGGTGGTCTTTTGGGGACGGTGGTTATGAGGAGTTTGAGTACAGGCCTCCCTACAACTCCTCTTTGGCCCAGCCTGACTCCCCCAGCCAGGTCCTGCTCACCAACCACGTCACCTACATCTACCCCCATTCAGGTAACCCTTAAAGGAACAGTCTGCTGTTTTAAAGGAATAGTTTGACCATTCAGGTAACCCTTACAGGAACAGTTCACTGTGTTAAAGGAATAGTTCACTGTGTTAAAGGAATAGTTAACTATTCAGGTAACCCTTAAAGCAACAGTCTGCCGTTTTAAAGGAATAGTTCACTGTTATAAAGGAATAGTTCACCATTCAAGTAACCCTACCAGGAGCAGTTCACTGTTTTAAAGGAATAGTTCACTGTTATAAAGGAATAGTTCACTGTTTTAAAGGAATAGTTCACCATTCAGGTAATCCTTACAGGAATAGTTGAAAAGGGACTCAACGGTGTGTTTTAACTTAGGGATCAAAGGCAATGGATTTTTGGTAGATTTGAACATGAAATAATATGTATCATAGTTGCCTTTGTATTGTATATATCAAAATAATTTCGCCTTTTGTATGTAATAAACTTGGATGAATCTGTGTTCTGTCATTTATCTTATTATGGTGTAGCTTGTTTTCTTCACCTCTTCCCCTTTCTGCCGTCGGCCCCCCAGGTGTGTACACCGTCTGGGTGTCTGTGTCCAACCGCTATGAGAACGTGAGCCAGCGCATCACCATGCACGTCTACAGCGTGCTCACACGCCTGGACATGGAGACTGAGCCGCTGCTCCTCCTGGCGGGCAAGGCTGCCACCTTTGAGGCCCACGCCTGGCCCTCCGCCTACAGCATCCACTACACCTGGGACTTTGGCGACGGCTCTGCGTCCCTGCGGGGCCGCGAGCGCCGCGTGGGCCACAACTACACCCACGGCGGCCTGTACAACGTGTGTGTGGCCGTCAACAACACCATCAGCTGGAGGGAGGCGTGCGCCGAGATGCTGGTGTACGAGGAGATCGAGGGTCTGACGGCGGGCAGCTCCACGCCCACGGAGCTCCACACGCCCATGGAGGTGTGGTCGCACCTGGCCGCCGGCAACAACATCACCTGGACCTTCCAGATGGGCGACGGCGCCAGCTACAGCACGGCCCGGCCCGGCGTGTCGCACACCTACGCCAAGGACGGCAACTACACCGTCAACGTGACGGCCAGCAACGCCGTGAGCCTGGCCTGGACCCTCCTACCTGTCCAGGTGTTCGTCTTCCAGGTGGTGCGCATGGAGCCGTCGGGCTGCGTTCCCCAGCGCGCCCCGGTCACCTTCCAGGCCTGGGTGTCCGGGAACGCCTCGGCACACCTCTACCAGTGGAGCTTTGGGGACGGCAGTCCCAACCAGACGCAGCACGGCCACCCGGAGGTCAGCCACGCCTACCAGAGCAGCGGGGACTACCACCTCGCCCTGCTGCTCTCCAGCGGAGTCAACAAGGCCAACTTCTTTGCCTGGGTGTGTGTGCAGCCTGCGGTGGCCAACGTCAGCCTCACGGCAGAGAGCGCCCACTCCCGTCTGGGGCAGGAGAGCCGCTTCCGGGCCTCGGCCCAGCCCCAGTTTGACTACAGCTACCTGTGGGACTTGGGGCTGACCGAGGGCTCGGCGTCGGTCCATGGTTCTGAGGAGATGGCGTTCACCTATAAGAACCCGGGTCAGTATCTGGTGACCGTGACCGTCTTCAATAACATTTCCAGCAGCAACAAGAGCCTTCTGATCCAAGTCCAGAGGTCCGTGGGGCCGGTTCTGATTCAACACAACGGAACCAGGTCCAACAACCTGACCCTGAGGGACCCCTACCGCTTCACGGCGTCGTCCCCGGCGGACAACGTCTCGTTCAGCTGGGACTTTGGCGACGGCGCCACCCTGGCGGGCCAGGCCGTCGTCCACGCCTTCAACGTGTCGGGGCAGCACAGCATCGCGCTGACGGCCGCCAACGCCGTGAGCAGCAACCGCACGGCGCTGGCCGTCGCCGTGGTGAGGGCCATCCGAGGCCTGGCGGTGAGCTCCAGCCTGGCGAAGGTGCCGCTGAACGCCACGGTCCACTTCAACGCCTCGCTGGAGGGAGGGGACGGCGTGCGCTTCTCCTGGAACCTGTGCGACCACTGCACCTCCATCCCCCGGGAGAGCACGGTGTTCTACACCTTCCGCTCCGTGGGCACCTTCAACGTCATCGTGACCGCCGAGAACGACGTGGGCTGGGCCCAGGCCGGCACCCTGCTGTTCGTGCAGCGCGAGCTGGAGGGCCTGCAGATCCTGGCCAGGGAGGAGCTGGGGGGCGCGGACGGCTGCTGCTACCCCACCCACCGCACCCTCCACCTGCAGGCGGCGCTCAGGGAGGGCACCAACATGTCCTTCTCCTGGAACCTGGTCAGAGAGCTGGACCCGCTCAGCTCGGCCTTCAACCTGAGCGGGAAGAGCCAGGAGGTGAACTTCTCCACGGCGGGGCAGTGCAACGTCTCTGTGCGGGCCGCCAACCTCCTGGGCCAGCTGGCCGTCCACAGGACCATCCGCTTCCTGGACCCGGTGCAAGGGCTCTACCTGCAGGGCAGCACCCACCCTGTGGCAGTTAACGCCTCCACTAACCTGACTCTGCTAGCCAGCCAGGGATCGGACCTGCAGTACCGGTGGTCTGTGGAAGGGGGCGCTGTTGGTGGGAACGAGCCCTGGTTGGTCCACGCGTTCAGCAGCCCCGGGCGTAAGCTGGTCAGCGTTGAGGTGTCCAACGAGGTGAGCTCGGAAAACATGTCGGAGGTGGTCAGCGTCCAGGAGGTGGTTACCGGGGTGACGTTCAGCGCCACCAACCTGACGGAGCAGAGGTACGTGGCCGTGGGCGTGAACGTCACCCTCCAGGGCCAGGTCCAGACGGGAACCAATCTGAGCTGGACTTGGCTGTTGCCGGGCAGAACAGAGACGGGAAACAGAAGCTGGGTGGTTTTCCACCGGCCGGACAGGACCAGCGTCACCCTGAACGCCACCAACGACGTCAGTGTGGCGGCCGTGTCCAGAGACTTTGTGGTGCAGGAGAAGATCCAGGGTCTGGAGCTCAGAGCCAGCAAGGGAACCAACAAAGGCATCGCCGCTCTGGGGGAGAAGGTGGAGTTCACGGCGGGCGTGGCGGCCGGCACCAACATCAGCTTCTTCTTGAGCATCAGTGGGGACCCCAGTCTCATCCCCATGCCCAACCACACCTACACCCACCAGTTCAACAGGGTGGACAGCTACACCGCCAACCTTACCGCCTGCAACCAGGTGTGTGTGTGTGTGTGTGTGTGCGTGCGTGCGTGCGTGCGTGCGTGTGTTCGTGTGTGTGTGCGTGCGTGCGTGCGTGCGTGTGTGTGTGTGAGTTAACCATGTCATTCTCCGTCCAGGTGAGTAAGAAATGGCGTAGCCTCCACTTGGAGGTGATGGAGCCGGTTGGTGGCCTCAGCATCATGGACTGCTGCGACGCGGCCATCCCTGCGGGCGTCGCAAAGACCTTTGTGGCCAACACGCTGGCCGGCAAGCCCGTGGAGTTCCTGTGGACCTTTGACCTCCACCACCTCCACAACCCCGTCCACGGCATTGGCAAAGAGGTCAGGCCTAGCGACACTATGGGAGACTATGGGACACTATGGGACACTATGGGACACTATGGGACAGTGTGGGACACTATGGGACAGTATGGGACAGTGTGGGACAGTGTGGGACACTATGGGACACTATGGGACACTATGGGAGACTATGGTACAGTGTGGGACACTATGGGACAGTGTGGGACAGTGTGGGACACTATGGGACAGTGTGGGACAGTGTGGGACACTATGGGACACTATGGGACACTATGGAACAGTGTGGGACAGTGTGGGACACTATGGGAGACTATGGAACAGTATGGGACAGTATGGGACAGTGTGGGACAGTGTGGGACAGTGTGGGACACTATGGGACAGTGTGGGACAGTGTGGGACACTATGGGACACTATGGGACACTATGGAATAGTGTGGGACAGTGTGGGACACTATGGGAGACTATGGAACAGTATGGGACAGTGTGGGACAGTGTGGGACACTATGGAACAGTGTGGGACAGTGTGGGACACTATGGGACACTATGGGACAGTATGGGGCACTATGGGAGACTATGGGACAGTGTGGGACAGTATGGAACACTATGGGACAGTATGGAACAGTGTAGGACAGTGTGGGACACTATGGGACAGTATGGGACAGTATGGAACACTATGGGACACTATGGGACAGTGTGGGACACTATGGGACATTATGGGAGACTATGGAACAGTGTGGGACAGTGTGGGACACTATGGGACATTATAGGACACTATGGAACACTATGGGACACTATGGGACAGTATGGGACACTATGGGACACTATGGGACAGTATGGGACAGTATGGGACACTATGGAACAGTATGGGACAGTGTGGGACACTATGGGACAGTATGGGACAGTGTGGGACACTATGGGACACTATGGGACACTATGGAACAGTGTGGGACAGTGTGGGACACTATGGAACAGTATGGAACAGTGTGGGACAGTATGGGACACTATGGAACAGTATGGAACAGTGTGGGACAGTGTGGGACACTATGGGACACTATGGAACAGTATGGAACAGTGTGGGACACTATGGAACAGTATTGAACAGTGTGGGACAGTGTGGGACACTATGGGACACTATGGAACAGTGTGGGACAGTGTGGGACACTGTGGGACACTATGGAATAGTGTGGGACAGTGTGGGACACTATGGGAGACTATGGAACAGTATGGGACAGTGTGGGACAGTGTGGGACACTATGGAACAGTGTGGGACAGTGTGGGACACTATGGGACACTATGGGACAGTATGGGACACTATGGGAGACTATGGGACAGTGTGGGACAGTATGGAACACTATGGGACAGTATGGAACAGTGTAGGACAGTGTGGGACACTATGGGACAGTATGGGACAGTATGGAACACTATGGGACACTATGGGACAGTGTGGGACACTATGGGACATTATGGGAGACTATGGAACAGTGTGGGACACTATGGGACATTATAGGACACTATGGAACACTATGGGACACTATGGGACAGTATGGGACACTATGGGACACTATGGGACAGTATGGGACAGTATGGGACACTATGGAACAGTATGGGACAGTGTGGGACACTATGGGACAGTATGGGACAGTGTGGGACACTATGGGACACTATGGGACACTATGGAACAGTGTGGGACAGTGTGGGACACTATGGAACAGTATGGAACAGTGTGGGACAGTATGGGACACTATGGAACAGTATGGAACAGTGTGGGACAGTGTGGGACACTATGGGACACTATGGAACAGTATGGAACAGTGTGGGACACTATGGAACAGTATTGAACAGTGTGGGACAGTGTGGGACACTATGGGACACTATGGAACAGTGTGGGACAGTGTGGGACACTGTGGGACACTATGGGACACTATGGAACAGTATGGAACAGTGTGGGACACTGTGGGACACTATGGGACACTATGGGACACTATGGAACAGTATGGGACAGTGTGGGACACTATGGGACAGTATGGGACAGTGTGGGACAGTGTGGGACAGTATGGGACAGTGTGGGACACTATGGGACACTATGGGACACTATGGGACAGTATGGGACAGTGTGGGACACTATGGGACAGTATGGGACACTGTGGGACAGTATGGGACACTATGGGACACTGTGGGACAGTATGGGACACTGTGGGACACTATGGGACACTATGGGACAGTATGGGACAAATGGCATTGCATTTTAATGCAGTTGATTGTTGATTGAGGAAGGAATGTATACTACTCTAGTAACTATAGTAACTTCATTCAGTGGTTTTGGCCGTTCTGTTTGTTTTCAGTCATAACGCACCTCTGTTTGCCAGTATAGAACACATTAGCCTGTTCATTCAAAAGGTGTCATGCCGATTGCCATTTTCAAATATCTAGCCTCTACCATTCGGATAGGATTCATTTTTCAATAACAGATGTTCTATTATGAACAATAATGTGGGAGAGAAACCACAGAAAACAAACAGCGAAATAATTGTTCCTCTGCTGTTGCTGTGTGTAACCTGATCCCCAGGTGACCTTCACTCCCCTGGAGGCGGGCTCAGTCACCATCTACCTGCGGGCCTTCAACTCCCTCCATGACCAGAACATCACCATGCACATCCTGGTCCAGAACAACCTGACGGGGGCGGCGCTGGACGTTGTGCCACGCGACACCTTCGTCAACAAGACGGTGTTGCTGACGGCCAGCGCCTCGCCCCGCTCCCTACCTGTGGAGTACCTCTGGGACTTTGGGGATGGAGCCACCCCACTGCTGACCAACACCCCCTCCTTGGGCCATGAGTACCGCCTCCCGGGGCACTACCTGATCCAGGTGGGCCAGGACAACATGGCTTTGTATGTGTGTGTGTGTGTGTGTGTGTGTGTGTGGATATGGGTATTTTCCTGATCCATGTGGGCCAGACCAACAGGGTGTGTGTTGGTGTGTGTGTGTATGTGTGGGTAGTTAAAGAAAAATATTGCAATAAATAGTGGTTAATTTGGTCGTAAGTATTGAAAATCCTATTAGTATTCCATCTAAGTCCTTCTGGAGATACGATAGTCTTGTTGGTCTCTGGGCTTGTCAGGGACAGACTGAGTGTGCTGCTTAACCTCACCACGGCAACCTCTGTCACCACGGTAACCCCTCCCCCAGGTGAACTGCAGTAACCTGGTGAGCTGGGTGATCGCCAAGGTAGAGGTCAGCATCCGTGTGCTGGAGTGCGAGGAGCCAGAGGTGCAGCTGGTCCAGGCCCCACGCCTGTCCATGTGGCGGTCCCAGTCCACCTTGGTGGAGGCCCGTGTGGACAGGAAGCGGTGCCGGCGCTACGGAGCCCAGTACCTCTGGCAGATCTTCTCCAGCCCCCACTGCCACTCCCA
>CM030176.1:983216-1008216 GCA_017639675.1 Aplochiton taeniatus
ACGCTGAAAGTGAGGCACACACACACAACACACACACACACTCACACACACACACACACAGCCAGGACACCACGCTCAAGGTGAGACTCTCACACACACACACCCATGACACCACACTCAAGGTTAGACTCACACACACACACACACACACACACACACACACACACACAAGGTGAGATACCGAGGCACTCATAGACGTAGTCGCGGTTCTGCTAAAGGCTTTTTTCATGGTGAGAGACTTCTAAAAGTCAGCATTGACAAACACCATTTGTCCAGTGGGAGACTGAGAGACGAAGACGGCTTTTTATCCCCTTGTTCAAGGTGAGAGACAGAGAGAATGAAAGATTCACAGAATGTTCAAATATTCTGCAATGGGTCCTTTTCTATGTAGTGAGAGAGAGACACACTCATTCACTGGCACACTCCATATTCAAGGTGAGAGGATGGTGTGTGTGTGTGAGAGAGAGACATACACACACACACACGCACACACTTTCTGTTCTACGCCATGGTCAAGGAGAAACGTCTATCTGTTGGTGGAGTGTGTGGGGTTAATCTGTTGGTTTGATCCTTTAGAACTTCCTGGTGTACATGCTGTTCCTGCTGGTGGTCCTGCTTCTCAACTACGCCGACCAAGCCAAAGACACACACAGCCTGAGACTACGCACGCAACTCCAACAAACACTACACACGCCTGAATACCGCAGCATGGGCAGGTCATTACAACCCCAGCTACACACACTGGCAGACTCCTAGAACTACCACCCATTCTACATGGAGCAGACGCCATACACACTGTACTAACTCCCAGATACACACACACACACACACACTCACACACACACACACACACACACACACACACACACACACCACTGTCCTTGCCATCCCAAGTGTCTGACATACTGGCACATCTCTCTGAACTGTTTGATCTCTATGCTGTGAAGCAGAGTCGTTCTCCTGGCATCCGCGTACGCACGTGCACACACACACACACACACACACACACACACACACACACACAGTCTGTCCGTGGGCGGTCCCGAGGCAGCTCATAAATATTCCATTACAGAGTTGACACAGTGGAGTGGATGCCCCTAGTTTCCGCTTTCTGCTTTGCCAAACTTTTCCTGTTTGGATGAAATCCTGTGTATCAGCTCCTTCTCCTTCCTTCTCCTCCTGTATATCAGCTCCTTCTTCCTCCTTCCTTCTCCTCCTGTGTATCAGCTCCTTCTCCTTCCTTCTCCTCCTGTGTATCAGCTCCTTCTCCTTCCTTCTCCTCCTGTGTATCAGCTCCTTCTCCTTCCTTCTCCTCCTGTGTATCCGCTCCTCCTCCTTCCTTCTCCTCCTGTGTATCCGCTCCCTCTATCCGACCCCATATTCAGTGTGTGGAATGTTCCTTGGCTCAGCCACGCCAAAGGCCTCCAGAGAATGGAGAGCAGCACTCATTCGTTGATTCGTGTTGTGTATCTGTTTTGTAGTCGTGACGACGTGTGGACATGGCTACATGGCTCTCTGTTGCCACGGTTACTGGATGACTCCGCCCTACTGACGCAGACAGGAAGTGTTCTGTTGGGCGTGCCCAGACTCCGACAGCTCCGTGACACACAGGGTAAGAAGTAATCCGAAAGTTATCAGAAAGTTATCAGAAAGTTATCAGAAAGTAACTGTCAATTAAACTAATGCACATTGCCCACTGGTTGCCTAGAAACCGATTTGGAACAGAACTGCTTCTACCATGGCTTCTTCTCTCTGGTCTGCCAAGAAGAGATTTAATGGATCTCTTGGTGCCGGATCAAAACAAGTAGACGTCCAATCATCATCAATGAAATGAAATGTAATGTAGAATTCTGAGAGGGTTGTTACTCCGTAAGACAATCTTGTTTGGGGAGCTGGAGTGAAAGGGAGTGTGTTTAGATAGTGTGAAGTCATACTACACCTCCACAAACCTCTAGCTGTCTGGAGTGAAAGGGAGTGTGTTTAGATAGTGTGAAGTCACACTACACCTCCACAAACCTCTAGCTGTCTGGAGTGAAAGGGAGTGAGTTTAGATAGTGTGAAGTCATACTACACCTCCACAAACCTCTAGCTGTCTGGCGATTTTCCTCTCCTCATTTTGAAAGCATACAGTAGCCACGGTTACGCCCACCCACACATGTCTGATGACTAAGTGTGTTCAGCTCCGGAGTAGAGATGGTTCTATGAGTGGGTTGCCAGATCAGTGGTGGTTTTGTGGTTGGGTTGCCAGATTAGAGATGGTTTTGTGGGTGGGTTGCCAGATTAGAGATGGTTCTGTGGGTGGGTTGCCAGATCACAAATGGTTCTGTGGGTGGGTTGCCAGATCAGAGATGGTTCTATGAGCGGGTTGCCAGATCAGAGATGGTTCTGTGGGTGGGTTGCCAGATCCATTTAAATGGAAACCCCATTAAAGTTCTTATGCTTTTTCATATTGTATGTATGTACTTATGGTCATCCTAAAACCCAAAGCCATTTCTATTTGACCTTGCTCTATTTTATAAGTTGCTCTGGTAATATTTTCTAGTTCTGATGAATTGTTCGTTGTTGGTTTTAGAAAGAAATATATTCCATAATGGAACTGTATTCAAATCGATCTCCATGGCAACGGAGAGGTGAACCACTCTCCTTTAGAACAACACCTTTCTGTGGGAAACATTCTAATCTTCCATTGTGATGTTCCGACCTATCCTCTGCCTTTCTGTGGGAAACATTCTAATCTTCCATTGTGATGTTCCGACCTATCCTCTGCCTTTCTGTGGGAAACATTCTAATCTTCCATTGTGATGTTCTGACCTGTCCTCTGCCTTTCTGTGGGAAACATTCTAATCTTCCATTGTGATGTTCCGACCTATCCTCTGCCTTTCTGTGGGAAACATTCTAATCTTCCATTGTGATGTTCCGACCTATCCTCTGCCTTTCTGTGGGAAACATTCTAATCTTCCATTGTGATGTTCTGACCTGTCCTCTGCCTTTCTGTGGGAAACATTCTAATCTTCCATTGTGATGTTCCGACCTGTCCTCTGCCTTTCTGTGGGAAACATTCTAATCTTCCATTGTGATGTTCCGACCTGTCCTCTGCCTTTCTGTGGGAAACATTCTAATCTTCCATTGTGATGTTCCGACCTGTCCTCTGCCTTCCAGGTCCGACTCCCTGGGGGGTGGGTGGGACCGGCAGAGGGAACAGCACCTGGCTGGAGGGCTGGCCCAGGAAACAAACCCAACTCACCCTGAACTGGTCCTACAACACAGCTGTTTCCAATGGGTATGAATTAATGGAATGATGGGAGGGAGAGAGAGAGGGAGAGAGGGAGGGAGGGATGGATGGATGAACGGATGCGTGTATGTATGTATGGACGGATGGATGGATGGATGTGTGTAGGGGTTAATACCTGTATGTGATTATTGATAGATGTGTGTGTGTGTGTGTGTACGTGTGTGTGTGTGGGTGTGTGTGTGATGCTAGATCTTTCAGGGCCTGGCCAGAGAAAGGTTGGGGTCAGGTGATGCTGGACGTCCACACATTGAACAGGACTCAGGAGAACGCCACAGACTCCATTCTGAGTCTACAGCAACTCCACTGGCTGGACCACAGGTAGGCAGGGAGGGAGGGATGGAGGGATGGAGGGAGGGAGGGAGGGAGGGAGGAGGAGGGGTGTGGAGGGCAGTTTTAGTGTGGAGTTGTAAATTAAAATTAAAGACTCACGTGTGTGTGAATGTGTGTGTGTGTGTGTGTGTGTGTGTGTGTGTGTGTGTGTGTGTCTTAGGACGCGAGCCCTCTTTGTAGAATTCTCTCTCTACAACACGAACACAGACTTGCTGGCCGTTTTCTCCTATTTGTTTGAGTTCCCTGTTTCGGAGCGTGCTCAGTCCAGCCTCGACCTTGTGACCTTCCGCCTGTGGCCAATCACAGGCCTGGACCTTCAGCTGCTCCTAACGGTAATTATCAGCAATGGCCGACACAGACACAACCCAAACTACACAGACACAACCCAAACTACACAGACACAACCCAAACCACACAGACACAATCCAAACCACACAGACACAACCCAAACTACACAGACACAACCCAAACTACGCAGACACAACCCAAACTACACAGACACAACCCAAACTACACAGACACAACCCAAACTACACAGACACAACCCAAACTACACAGACACAACCTAAACTACACAGACACAACCCAAACTACACAGACACAACCCAAACTACACAGACAACCCAAACTACACAGACACAACCCAAACTACACAGACACAACCCAAACGACACAGACACAACCCAAACGACACAGACACAACCCAAACTACACAAACACAACCCAAACTACACAGACACAACCCAAACTACACAGACACAACCTAAACTACACAGACACAACCCAAACTACACAGACACAACCCAAACTACACAGACACAACCGAAACTACACAGACACAACCCAAACTACACAGACACAACCCAAACTACACAGACACAACCCAAACCACACAAACACAACCCAAACTACACAGACACAACCTAAACTACACAGACACAACCCAAACTACACAGACACAACCCAAACTACACAGACACAACCCAAACTACACAGACAACCCAAACTACACAGACACAACCCAAACTACACAGACACAACCCAAACTACACAGACAACCCAAACTACACAGACACAACCCAAACTAAACAGACACAACCCAAACTACACAGACACAACCCAAACTACACAGACACAACCCAAACTACACAGACACAACCCAAACTACACAGACACAACCCAAACTACACAGACACAACCCAAACTACACAGACACAACCTAAACTACACAGACACAACCCAAACTACACAGACACAACCCAAACTACACAGACACAACCCAAACTACACAGACACAACCCAAACTACACAGACACAACCCAAACTACACAAACACAACCCAAACTACACAGACACAACCCAAACTACACAGACACAACCCAAACTACACAGACACAACCCAAACTATACAAACACAACCCAAACTACACAGACACAACCCAAACTACACAGACACAACCCAAACTACACAGACACAACCTAAACTACACAGACACAACCCAAACTACACAGACACAACCCAAACTACACAGACACAACCCAAACTATACAGACACAACCCAAACTACACAGACACAACCCAAACTACACAGACACAACCCAAGCAAACTATGGGGAAAGCCCCAGAAGTAATGACAGATGTGAACATTAAGTGTCTGCACACGTACACTGAAATGTAATGCCAGCAATCCGTTCAAATTAAAATCTGACTGGGGCTGTCAGGCGTAAATCGTCATATTGGAAGCAGCTTGATGAATCCTCATTGGCCGTCTTTCACCCCATTTTTCAATCTTAAATGCCTGAAGTTGTGATTTTTTTCAGTTGTTAACAATTACATTGATTGTAGACACACAATGCCAGCGCCTATATCATGGGTGGCCTCTGTTTGAGTCTCTCTCTTTCTCTCTCTCTCTCTCTCTATTTCTCTCTATTTCTCTCTCTCTCTCTCTATTTCTCTCTCTCTCTCTCTCTCTCTCTCTCTCTCTCTCTCTCTCTCTCTCTCTCTCTCTCTCTCTCTCTGTCTCTCTCTCTCTCTGTCTCTCTATTTCTCTCTGTCTCTCTCTCTCTCTCTCTCTCTCTCTCTCTCTCTCTCTCTCTCTCTCTCATGCAGGTCCTGCTGCTGTGCCTGGTGGGTTATTTCACGGTGAGGGGGATTCTAGGGGTCGTGCAGCAGGGGTGTGTGTACCTGCTGTCTGCCTGGCGGGTACTGGGTGTGTGCAGCCTGGCACTGGCAGCGTGTGTGTGTGGGCTCCACCTGAGTGGCTGCGTTGGCGCCGGACAGTGCTGGGACTCGTACCGGCGGCACGGAGGGGACGCCTTCATGGATTTCTACCCTCTGGCCAAACAGAGTCAGACCTACACCTCCACCTCCGCCTTGCTGCTCTTCATCCTGGTACTCAAGGTGAGGAACACTCCATCACCACTGTGTAGGAATACCACTTTATACTGGAACACTCCATCACCACTGTGTAGGAATACCACTTTATACTGGAACACTCCATCACCACTGTGTAGGAATACCACTTTATACTGGAACACTCCATCACCACTGTGTAGGAATACCACTTTATACTGGAACACTCCATCACCACTGTGTAGGAATACCACTTTATACTGGAACACTCCATCACCACTGTGTAGGAATACCACTTTATACTGGAACACTCCATCACCACTCTGTAGGAATACCACTTTATACTGGAACACTCCATCACCACTCTGTAGGAATACCACTTTATACTGGAACACTCCATCACCACTCTGTAGGAATACCACTTTATACTGGAACACTCCATCACCACTCTGTAGGAATACCACTTCATACTGGAACACTCCATCACCACTGTGTAGGAATACCACTTTATACTGGAACACTCCATCACCACTGTGTAGGAATACCACTTTATACTGGAACACTCCATCACCACTCTGTAGGAATACCACTTTATACTGGAACACTCCATCACCACTGTGTAGGAATACCACTTTATACTGGAACACTCCATCACCACTCTGTAGGAATACCACTTTATACTGGAACACTCCATCACCACTGTGTAGGAATACCACTTTATACTGGAACACTCCATCACCACTCTGTAGGAATACCACTTTATACTGGAACACTCCATCACCACTGTGTAGGAATACCACTTTATACTGGAACACTCCATCACCACTGTGTAGGAATACCACTTTATACTGGAACACTCCATCACCACTCTGTAGGAATACCACTTTATACTGGAACACTCCATCACCACTCTGTAGGAATACCACTTTATACTGGAACACTCCATCACCACTCTGTAGGAATACCACTTTATACTGGAACACTCCATCACCACTCTGTAGGAATACCACTTCATACTGGAACACTCCATCACCACTGTGTAGGAATACCACTTTATACTGGAACACTCCATCACCACTGTGTAGGAATACCACTTTATACTGGAACACTCCATCACCACTCTGTAGGAATACCACTTTATACTGGAACACTCCATCACCACTGTGTAGGAATACCACTTTATACTGGAACACTCCATCACCACTGTGTAGGAATACCACTTTATACTGGAACACTCCATCACCACTGTGTAGGAATACCACTTTATACTGGAACACTCCATCACCACTCTGTAGGAATACCACTTTATACTGGAACACTCCATCACCACTGTGTAGGAATACCACTTTATACTGGAACACTCCATCACCACTGTGTAGGAATACCACTTTATACTGGAACACTCCATCACCACTGTGTAGGAATACCACTTTATACTGGAACACTCCATCACCACTCTGTAGGAATACCACGTCATACTGGAACACTCCATCACCACTCTGTAGGAATACCACTTTATACTGGAACACTCCATCACCAGTAGGAATACCACTTTATACTGGAACACTCCATCACCACTCTGTAGGAATACCACTTTATACTGGAACACTCCATCACCACTGTGTAGGAATACCACTTTATACTGGAACACTCCATCACCACTGTGTAGGAATACCACTTTATACTGGAACACTCCATCACCACTCTGTAGGAATACCACTTTATACTGGAACACTCCATCACCACTCTGTAGGAATACCACTTTATACTGGAACACTCCATCACCACTCTGTAGGAATACCACTTTATACTGGAACACTCCATCACCACTCTGTAGGAATACCACTTTATACTGGAACACTCCATCACTACTGTAGGAATACCACTTTATACTGGAACACTCCATCACCACTCTGTAGGAATACAACTTTATACTGGAACACTCCATCATCACTCTGTAGGAATACCACTTTATACTGGAACACTCCATCACCACTGTGTAGGAATACAACTTTATACTGGAACACTCCATCACCACTGTGTAGGAATACCACTTTATACTGGAACACTCCATCACCACTCTGTAGGAATACCACTTCATACTGGAACACTCCATCACCACTGTGTAGGAATACCACTTTATACTGGAACACTCCATCACCACTCTGTAGGAATACCACTTTATACTGGAACACTCCATCATCACTCTGTAGGAATACCACTTTATACTGGAACACTCCATCACCACACTGTAGGAATACCACTTTATACTGGAACACTCCATCACCACTCTGTAGGAATACCACGTCATACTGGAACACTCCATCACCACTCTGTAGGAATACCACTTTATACTGGAACACTCCATCACCACTCTGTAGGAATACCACTTTATACTGGAACACTCCATCACCACTCTGTAGTAATACCACTTTATACTGGAACACTCCATCACCACTGTGTAGGAATACCACTTTATACTGGAACACTCCATCACCACTCTGTAGGAATACCACTTTATACTGGAACACTCCATCACCACTGTGTAGGAATACCACTTTATACTGGAACACTCCATCACCACTCTGTAGGAATACCACTTTATACTGGAACACTCCATCACCACTCTGTAGGAATACCACTTTATACTGGAACACTCCATCACCACTCTGTAGGAATACCACTTTATACTGGAACACTCCATCACCACTCTGTAGTAATACCACTTTATACTGGAACACTCCATCACCACTGTGTAGGAATACCACTTTATACTGGAACACTCCATCACCACTCTGTAGGAATACCACTTTATACTGGAACACTCCATCACCACTCTGTAGGAATACCACTTTATACTGGAACACTCCATCACCAGTAGGAATACCACTTTATACTGGAACACTCCATCACCACTCTGTAGGAATACCACTTTATACTGGAACACTCCATCACCACTGTGTAGGAATACCACTTTATACTGGAACACTCCATCACCACACTGTAGGAATACCACTTTATACTGGAACACTCCATCACCACTGTGTAGGAATACCACTTTATACTGGAACACTCCATCACCACTCTGTAGGAATACCACTTTATACTGGAACACTCCATCACCACTGTGTAGGAATACCACTTTATACTGGAACACTCCATCACCACTCTGTAGGAATACCACTTTATACTGGAACACTCCATCACCACTCTGTAGGAATACCACTTTATACTGGAACACTCCATCACCACTCTGTAGGAATACCACTTTATACTGGAACACTCCATCACCACTCTGTAGTAATACCACTTTATACTGGAACACTCCATCACCACTGTGTAGGAATACCACTTTATACTGGAACACTCCATCACCACTCTGTAGGAATACCACTTTATACTGGAACACTCCATCACCACTCTGTAGGAATACCACTTTATACTGGAACACTCCATCACCAGTAGGAATACCACTTTATACTGGAACACTCCATCACCACTCTGTAGGAATACCACTTTATACTGGAACACTCCATCACCACTGTGTAGGAATACCACTTTATACTGGAACACTCCATCACCACTGTGTAGGAATACCACTTTATACTGGAACACTCCATCACCACTCTGTAGGAATACCACTTTATACTGGAACACTCCATCACCACTCTGTAGGAATACCACTTTATACTGGAACACTCCATCACCACTGTGTAGGAATACCACTTTATACTGGAACACTCCATCACCACTCTGTAGGAATACCACTTTATACTGGAACACTCCATCACCACTCTGTAGGAATACCACTTTATACTGGAACACTCCATCACCACTCTGTAGGAATACCACTTTATACTGGAACACTCCATCACCACTCTGTAGTAATACCACTTTATACTGGAACACTCCATCACCACTGTGTAGGAATACCACTTTATACTGGAACACTCCATCACCACTCTGTAGGAATACCACTTTATACTGGAACACTCCATCACCACTCTGTAGGAATACCACTTTATACTGGAACACTCCATCACCAGTAGGAATACCACTTTATACTGGAACACTCCATCACCACTCTGTAGGAATACCACTTTATACTGGAACACTCCATCACCACTGTGTAGGAATACCACTTTATACTGGAACACTCCATCACCACTGTGTAGGAATACCACTTTATACTGGAACACTCCATCACCACTCTGTAGGAATACCACTTTATACTGGAACACTCCATCACCACTCTGTAGGAATACCACTTTATACTGGAACACTCCATCACCACTGTGTAGGAATACCACTTTATTCTGGAACACTCCATCACCACTCTGTAGGAATACCACTTTATACTGGAACACTCCATCACCACTCTGTAGGAATACCACTTTATACTGGAACACTCCATCACTACTGTAGGAATACCACTTTATACTGGAACACTCCATCACCACTGTGTAGGAATACCACTTTATACTGGAACACTCCATCACCACTGTGTAGGAATACCACTTTATACTGGAACACTCCATCACCACTGTGTAGGAATACCACTTTATACTGGAACACTCCATCACCACTGTGTAGGAATACCACTTTATACTGGAACACTCCATCACCACTGTGTAGGAATACCACTTTATACTGGAACACTCCATCACCACTGTGTAGGAATACCACTTTATACTGGAACACTCCATCACCACTGTGTAGGAATACCACTTTATACTGGAACACTCCATCACCACTGTGTAGGAATAGCACTTTATACTGGAACACTCCATCACCACTCTGTAGGAATACCACTTTATACTGGAACACTCCATCACCACTGTGTAGGAATACCACTTTATACTGGAACACTCCATCACCACTGTGTAGGAATACCACTTTATACTGGAACACTCCATCACCACTGTGTAGGAATACCACTTTATACTGGAACACTCCATCACCACTCTGTAGGAATACCACTTTATACTGGAACACTCCATCACCACTCTGTAGTAATACCACTTTATACTGGAACACTCCATCACCACTGTGTAGGAATACCACTTTATACTGGAACACTCCATCACCACTGTGTAGGAATACCACTTTATACTGGAACACTCCATCACCACTGTGTAGGAATACCACTTTATACTGGAACACTCCATCACCACTGTGTAGGAATACCACTTTATACTGGAACACTCCATCACCACTGTGTAGGAATACCACTTTATACTGGAACACTCCATCACCACTGTGTAGGAATACCACTTTATACTGGAACACTCCATCACCACTGTGTAGGAATACCACTTTATACTGGAACACTCCATCACCACTCTGTAGGAATACCACTTTATACTGGAACACTCCATCACCACTGTGTAGGAATACCACTTTATACTGGAACACTCCATCACCACTCTGTAGGAATACCACTTTATACTGGAACACTCCATCACCAGTAGGAATACCACTTCATACTGGAACACTCCATCACCACTGTGTAGGAATACCACTTTATACTGGAACACTCCATCACCACTGTGTAGGAATACCACTTTATACTGGAACACTCCATCACCACTGTGTAGGAATACCACTTTATACTGGAACACTCCATCACCACTCTGTAGGAATACCACTTTATACTGGAACACTCCATCACCAGTAGGAATACCACTTCATACTGGAACACTCCATCACCACTGTGTAGGAATACCACTTTATACTGGAACACTCCATCACCACTGTGTAGGAATACCACTTTATACTGGAACACTCCATCACCACTCTGTAGGAATACCACTTTATACTGGAACACTCCATCACCACTCTGTAGGAATACCACTTTATACTGGAACACTCCATCACTACTGTAGGAATACCACTTTATACTGGAACACTCCATCACCACTCTGTAGGAATACCACTGAATACTGGAACACTCCATCATCACTCTGTAGGAATACCACTTTATACTGGAACACTCCATCACCACTCTGTAGGAATACAACTTTATACTGGAACACTCCATCACCACTCTGTAGGAATACCACTTTATACTGGAACACTCCATCACCACTCTGTAGCAATACCACTTTATACTGGAACACTCCATCACCACTCTGTAGGAATACCACTTTATACTGGAACACTCCATCATCACTCTGTAGGAATACCACTTTATACTGGAACACTCCATCACCACTCTGTAGGAATACCACTTCATACTGGAACACTCCATCACCACTCTGTAGGAATACCACTTTATACTGGAACACTCCATCACCACTCTGTAGGAATACCACTTTATACTGGAACACTCCATCACCACTCTGTAGTAATACCACTTTATACTGGAACACTCCATCACCACTGTGTAGGAATACCACTTTATACTGGAACACTCCATCACCACTCTGTAGGAATACCACTTTATACTGGAACACTCCATCACCACTGTGTAGGAATACCACTTTATACTGGAACACTCCATCACCACTCTGTAGGAATACCACTTTATACTGGAACACTCCATCACCACTCTGTAGGAATACCACTTTATACTGGAACACTCCATCACCACTCTGTAGTAATACCACTTTATACTGGAACACTCCATCACCACTCTGTAGGAATACCACTTTATACTGGAACACTCCATCACCACTCTGTAGGAATACCACTTTATACTGGAACACTCCATCACCAGTCTGTAGGAATACCACTTTATACTGGAACACTCCATCACCACTCTGTAGGAATACCACTTTATACTGCAACACTCCATCACCACTCTGTAGGAATACCACTTTATACTGGAACACTCCATCACTACTGTAGGAATACCACTTTATACTGGAACACTCCATCACCACTCTGTAGCAATACCACTTTATACTGGAACACTCCATCACTACTGTAGGAATACCACTTTATACTGGAACACTCCATCACCACTCTGTAGGAATACCACTTTATACTGGAACACTCCATCACCACTCTGTAGGAATACCACTTCATACTGGAACACTCCATCACCACTGTGTAGGAATACCACTTTATACTGGAACACTCCATCACCACTCTGTAGGAATACCACTTTATACTGGAACACTCCATCACCACTCTGTAGGAATACCACTTTATACTGGAACACTCCATCACCACTCTGTAGGAATACCACTTTATACTGGTACACTCCATCACCACTCTGTAGGAATACCACTTATCTTTACCTTTCTTTCATCCCCCTCTCCATTCCCTCTCTCCGACGCCAGGCCTCCCACCAGCTGCGTTTCCTCCGGGAGTGGGCGGTGTTCGGCAGAGCTCTGAGGCGTTCTGTTCTGGAGCTGCTGGGGCTAGGCCTCACTCTGCTGCTGCTGCTGCTGGCCTATTCACACACAGGACACCTGGTAGGACACACACACACACGCACACACAACACACACACACACACACACACACACACACACACACACACACACACACACAGAACAGACTAAACACACACACGCAGAACAGACTAAAAACACACACGCAGAACAGACTAAACACACACACACACGCACGCAGACTAAACACACACACACACACACACACACACACACTGTACACTGAACACGCACAAACACAACTACACCCATAACATATATATATAAATATATATTTATACACACACACACAAAGAAACACTTACAGTCCCATTTTGCTGGATTAGTCTCCCACAGCTCAAGTGACTTCTCAAACATACACACTTTAAAAAGGATACTTGACACTAACCCTAACCCTAATCCATACATACTTTAACAAACATACACACTTTAAAAAGGATACTTGACCCTAACCCTAACCCTAACCTATACACACTTTAACAAACATACACACTTTAAAAAGGATACTTGACCCTAACCCTAACCCTAACCCATACACACTTTAACAAACATACACACTTTAAAAAGGATACTTGACCCTAACCCTAACCCATACACACTTTAACAAACATACACACTTTAAAAAGGATACTTGACCCTAACCCTAACCCTAACCCATACACACTTTAACAAACATACACACTTTAAAAAGGATACTTGACCCTAACCCTAACCCTAACCCATACACACTCTAACAAACATACACACTTTAAAAAGGATACTTGACCCTAACCCTAACCCTAACCCATACACACTTTAACAAACATACACACTTTAAAAAGGATACTTGACCCTAACCCTAACCCTAACCCATACACACTCTAACAAACATACACACTTTAAAAAGAATACTTGACCCTAACCCTAACCCTAACCCATACACACTTTAACAAACATACACACTTTAAAAAGGATACTTGACCCTAACCCTAACCCTAACCCATACACACTTTAAAAAGGATACTTGAAGAAGACGCACACAGAAGGTTGAATAGACACTCGTAGATATACGTACATTTCATAATTAAGATGTATTATCTGGACTGCACATGAGGACTGAACCTTGAAGGCTTAGTGGGAGTCCTCTGTGTCCTCCTTAGCTCTTCCACTCTCTGTCAGATGGTTAGGGTTAGGGTTAGGCTTAGGGTTAGTCCGCTGATGGGGTTTGTTGGAATAACAAGTCTTAAGTCTTTCTTCTGCTTGTCCTCCTTAGCTCTTCCACTCTCTGTCAGATGGTTAGGGTTAGGGTTAGGGTTAGGGTTAGTCAGCTGATGAGGTTTATTGGAATAGAAAGTCCTAAGTCTTCCTTCTTTTTTTCCTCCTCAGCTCTTCCACTCTGTGTCAGATGACTATGGCAGCGTAAGCTCCGCCTTCCTCTCGTTGCTGGGCGCTAGCGGGCATGGCCTGTTGTCCTGGCGACCTGAGTGGACGACCAGAGCTCCTTCTAGCTCCGCCTCTTCCCTGTGGTTTCACGGCAGCTTGGCCGTGCTGCGCCTGCTCTTCCTCTGCATGGTAACCTCCGTGTTGCTAAGGAACTACCGGCGGTCCCGAGCGGAGCTGTATCGCCCGGCGGTGGATCTCCAGGACTACGAGATGGTGGAGCTGTTCCTCAGACGACTCAAGATGTGGATGGGACTAAGCAGGACTAAGGAGGTATGTGGATGGGACTAAGCAGGACTAAGGAGGTATGTGGATGGGACTACCCAGAACTAAGGAGGTACGTGGATGGGACTAAGCAGGACTAAGGAGGTATGTGGATGGGACTAAGTAGGACTAAGGAGGTATGTGGATGGGACTAAGTAGGACTAAGGAGGTATGTGGATGGGACTAAGCAGGACTAAGGAGGTATGTGGATGGGACTAAGGAGGACTAAGGAGGTATGTGGATGGGACTAAGGAGGACTAAGGAGGTATGTGGATGGGACTAAGCAGGACTAAGGAGGTACGTGGATGGGACTAACCAGGACTAAGGAGGTACGTGGATGGGACTAAGCAGGACTAAGGAGGTATGTGGATGGGACTAAGCAGGATTAAGGAGGTATGTGGATGGGACTAAGTAGGACTAAGGAGGTATGTGGATGGGACTAAGCAGGACTAAGGAGGTATGTGGATGGGACTAAGCAGGACTAAGGAGGTATGTGGATGGGACTAACCAGAACTAAGGAGGTACGTGGATGGGACTAAGCAGGACTAAGGAGGTATGTGGATGGGACTAAGGAGGACTAAGGAGGTATGTGGATGGGACTAAGCAGGACTAAGGAGGTATGTGGATGGGACTAAGCAGGACTAAGGAGGTATGTGGATGGGACTAACCAGAACTAAGGAGGTACGTGGATGGGACTAAGCAGGACTAAGGAGGTATGTGGATGGGACTAAGCAGGACTAAGGAGGTATGTGGATGGGACTAAGCAGGACTAAGGAGGTATGTGGATGGGACTAAGTAGGACTAAGGAGGTATGTGGATGGGACTAAGCAGGACTAAGGAGGTATGTGGATGGGACTAAGCAGGACTAAGGGGGTATGTGGATGGATCACTTTCTGTTTGGACCCTGTACCCCCTTATCCACTTATTTGTGAGAGGCACAGAGTAGGCACTTAGTGAATAGCCTCTCTCACCCCCACTACATTACCTGTCTCACCATCCACCCCTCTTCATGACCTGTCTCACCCCCCCTCTCCAGTACCTGTCTCACCCCCTCTCTCCATGACCTGTCTCACCCCCCCTCTTCATGACCTGTCTCATCCCCTCTCCATTACCTGTCTCACCCCTTCTCTCCATTACCTGTCTCACCCCCCCTCTCCATGACCTGTCTTACCCCCCCTCTCTCCTCTGTCCCCACAGTTCCGTCACAAGGTGCGCTTTGAGGGCATGGAGCTGCCCCCCTCCCGCTCCTCCTCCTCCAGCGACTGTAAGTCCCTGTGTCTGCCCCCCCTGGACGGCTCCGAGCCACCCCCCTCCCCAGACAGCATGGATGGGGGCTCCGAGGCCTCCTGGTGCCCAGCCCCTTCCAGCCCCTGCAGCCTAACCGAAGCCCCAGGGCTGGGCCTGGGCCTGGGGCTGGGGCTGGGGCCCGGTGCGTTGGTGGGGGGCTCCACGTGGAAGGAGAAGGTGGAGACTGAGGCGTCGCTAAGGAGGCTCCTTCCCACCCTGGACGCCCTGCTGCAGCAGCTGGACCGCGTCACCATGGCGACGGAGGACCTGTACGAGACCGAGTGTCGTATGGAGCGTGCCGAGAGGAAGAGCAGGGTCAAAGGTCGAGGGGGAAACGGAAAGGACTCTGCTGGACGGAGAGAACAAAAGAGAGGGAAAGAAAAAGACAAGAGGAGCAAGAAGAAGAAAGAGAAAAGTCCTCAAGGCTTTTCCAGATCCTCCTCCATTCACCCCCCCACTCCTAGCCCTAACCCTGTCCTAACTGCCCCTAACCCCAACCCTGTTCTAACTGGTCCTAACCCCAGCCCTGTCCTACCTGGCCATAACCCTAACCCCAACCCTAACCCTGTCCTACCTGGCCATAACCCTAACCCCAACCCTAACCCTGTCCTACCTGCTCCTAATCCCAACCCTAACCCTGTCCTAACTGGTCCTAACCCCAACCCTAACACTGTTCAAACTGGCCCTAACCCTGTCCTAACTGATCCTAACCCTAACCCTGTCCTAACTAGTCCTAACCCTAACCCTGTCGTAGTCGCCACAACCACTGCTCCTTCTAAGCTGGTTCCCAAAACGCTTCCTCTTCCCACCCCTGTCTCTGCTCTTAATGCTGTTACCCCTGTCTCACCTCCTAAAACGACCCCCTCTGTTACCCCTGTCTCACCTCCTAATGCTGTTACCCCCTCTGTTACCCCTGTCTCACATCCTAAAACGACCCCCTCTGTTACCCCTGTCTCACCTCCTAATGCTGTTACCCCCTCTGTTAACCCTGTCTCACCTCCTAAAACTACCCCATCTGTTACCCCTGTCTCACCTCCTAATGCGGTTTCCACTGTCTCACCTCCTAAAACTACCCCCTCTGTTACCCCTGTCTCACCTCCTAAAACGACCCATGCTGTTACCCCTGTCTCACCTCCTAAAACTACCCCATCTGTTACCCCTGTCTCACCTCCTAAAACGACCCATGCTGTTACCCCTGTCTCAGCTCCTAAAACTACCCCATCTGTTACCCCTGTCTCACCTCCTAAAACGACCCATGCTGTTACCCCTGTCTCACCTCCTAAAACTACCCCCTCTATTACTCCTGTCTCACCTCCTATGACTGTCTCACTCTCAAAAGCTGCCCCTGCCAACGTGACAACCCCCAAGAGACCCCCTGCACCTACCCCTTCCTTTGCCTTTATGCCTGCTCCCACTCCGGCCCCCCCTGCCCCTGCCCCTGCCCCCCCTGCGTCCCTGCCCGGGGCCCTGGACTGGGACCCACCTACAGAGAGAGAGACGTTGCCCCCTTCCAGCCTTTTCAACCACCCAGCCCACACCACCACTATCCCCACACGGAAACGCAAGCGCAAGCCCCCCCCCCTCAAAAACAAAGTGCACCCCAATCCAGACAGGCACGTATCAGGGCACCCCAAACCATGAGCAGTGCCCCATTAGGACCCCCCCCCCCCCCCGGCCCAGGAGCAAAGGACCCAAGATGAGAGAATGGAGAGAAAGTGCAGATGGCTTCTGGGTTGAGGATGAGATGCGGGCGCTGGCAGCAGGTTTAGTCACGCGATGCCCGTCTCTAAATCCAAGAGTAGAGAAAAGAGGCAAAGAATGAGAAAGTCATAGTAAGATTGTAAAGTTAGAAAACCTTTCTACTCTCAGTCTGGAAACAAGGGATTAAGAAAAGAAGAAAAAAAAGCAAATGAAAGACCTGCGAACACCCTAACCCTAACCTTAACCCTAACACCTCCATAAAGTAATTATGCGACCCCAAAGTTCTACAGTTAATTTGCTTATTGAGTTGGCATGGAAACAAGGTGCAGGTCGCCTTGATAAATCTGTCTCAGCTTGTGATGGGTGTCCCCAGTTCAAATCTGACCCTTTGACCCCACATGACCCTGGAGGTCATAGGTCATTCTCACTGACAGGAGCACACCGCTGTGCTCTCCGGCGAACAGTGACAGAAGTAGACGTTCGTTTTAAGTTCATTTTTATACCGGGCATGTATATGTTGTTATGAGTGTAAGGAAGCTATATTTTGTGTCAGTTCAGGAGTTTTTTATTATTTCATACCCACTCAAAAGCACAAGCACACATCGAATTATACTCTATGTACGCATCCATTCCAATAGCTAAAAACACAAGGAAAGAAAATTCCCAACACACTGCACAAACACTCAAGACATCCACATACCCACTAAAAGAAGCTAAGGGGTGCTAACAGATTGCCAAGCCACAGGATCAACAGTCACACAGCGGACGTTCATATGAAGGCCAGGAGAGAGAGAAAGCAAGCGAAAAAGAAGAAATAAATGCATTTCTTTTATAAACGTGAAAAAAAAGGGGATTCCATGAGCCTGAGGTGGAGAGAATGTTTGAAGTTGAAGTTGTTGAGTTAGGCTGTTAGGAAAAAGGGAATATCAAAAAAGGAAGGAAGAAAACCCCTAAAAGACTAACAATCGGACAATTAGGAGGTAAACTCCCAATACATTCATGTCTTCAGGAACAAACCATGTATATTTTCTTGATTTTGTTTGTGATATGTTTCAAGTTAAATCTTTTGTTGCTTTCAACGTGATTCTAATTTAAAGCACTTTCTGAGTAAACTAATGTAGATAATGTTCTGCCTTGGTCTTTTATAAGCTTGTTATGACAGCCAATAGGAAGCTTCACTCACATATCTTAACCGTTAAGCGTTGCCAAAGTTTTTGTATCATTTAAAAAAATCTTTTTAGAAGATCATTTCTTAATTAATGTTTTTATTCTTAGCACTTTATTTTGTTGTGATGCCTTTTTCCATGGCATGTTTTACTTTTTTGGTACAGGTCAAGATTTATTATCATAACCAAAGTGCTATTTAGTATTATGCTTACTGACTATTAGCAATGAAGAGTCCGGATATTGAAGTAATAACTAATCAGTTAGATTGTAATTTTGTCTGTTTGTTATTTTAATTTTATTGTTATCAATTTATTATTATCATCGCTTCTTGGATTTTAACTGTGTAACTCTGCTTCCTGGTAAAAAACTTCCTCCCCACACACTTCCTGGTAAACAACTTCCTCCCCACACACTTCCTGGTAAACAACTTCCTCCCCACACACTTCCTGTTTTCTATGGGCAGATCTCAGGGACCCCATCTTTTCTTCCAAACCAGGAAACGGTCTTCTTCCAAATGTTTTTTAAGGCCTTCTGACCATATTAGAGGTACTTATTTAATATAATAATAATAATAGATGAAATGTTTAAAACGCCTTTCAAAGAACGCTGTAAATAGGGACCTAAATAAGGATATGCTATAGTGAACAGGTGAGTTTGGCTTTAGCTATAGTAAGTATTCTTTATGTACTGTAGCGTACAAAAACATACTTTTAGCACAATAAAGACATTCAAAACCCACCAGATATATTAGATCTCCTAGCTTGATAGTGTTTTATCCATCGAGATATAATTTCCCAATGGGCTATCCTTTCACAGCAGTATTCAGTTTTGTTGACGAACGATCAAGGTCTTCTTCACCGGACAAAGTGTGTGTATACATGTGTGTATGTGTATATTGGTGCCACTTGATGTACATATTTTGTTATCAGTTGTGAGAAGGTACTGTGTTGGCATATCCCAGAGCTCCACACTGGTACGTTCACAGCTTGTAAGTGTCAATGTCTCAGCATCGAAAAATCTGTATTGCCAAAGAGAAATGAATAACCAGAGCGGTTTAATGTATCACATTCCAAGTCTTTTTTTTGTTATACCTTCAACAGCATTGGTGCCAAAGCGCTGCATGTTTTGTCTTTGTAATTGTATTACTTACCTTGTCTTTCGGATGCTAGAGAAAGGTGTAATTGGAAGTGTTTCTGTTCTATGTATCGGACTCCATTTTGTATCATAGTATTATATACAGCTGTTATGTATCGGACTCCATTTTGTATCATAGTATTATATACAGCTGTTATGTATCGGACTCCATTTTGTATCATAGTATTATATACAGCTGTAGCACTTCTTATGCTTTTGCACGTGACAAAGTCAAATAAATTGTTTGACAGCTAGTGGCTGACGTGCTTCTTATTTTAGATATATTATTAACACTTTACTCATATAAAACTCAAATAAATTCACTTTCGAGATATAATACTTAGTTGAGAAACTGGGTTCTGTGTTGGTGAATGGTGAGACAGTTTCAAATGAAATCTTAATAGTATTAGTAATAGGTTTTGCCTCTAAATCACATCTTACTTGTTAGATACAAGTCATTTATCCTGTACATTTATGAATTCACAACACTTCACACTTTCATTTACAGTGTAATTTTATTGCACACTATTATTTACATACAAACACTGCTGTCAAATCTAGTGTTTCATTTATTTGTGGCCACTTCCGTCTTCTCGGTGCTGATGAGAGGGAAGGCCTGCGGCCTTAACAGACACATAGAGCAGAGCCGTTTCCAAAACAAAGACTGAAGCGAGAGAATATTCAAGCCAGATAAATCAACGTTTAACATCAAGCACATTAACATTCTTTGGCGTTCACAGGAGTATGAACACTTAGCGCTGTACTCCTTTGTCTAACATTTTAATTTGATGTTTTTAAAACGCTCGTTTGGCAGGCAGTGTCTGTCTACATCGTCTTAGAACGAATGTTCTTGTTTCGCACAAAGAATTACACAGCGTGGTGCTTTTGTCTACTATACAATTTCCTCGTAGACAGACCCACGTCAGAGAACCCCACAGGTTCCGACGTAAGTCCCATATCATATCTGGTAAAGGAGATACAGGGGTTTAGCATGCAGCCAAAGCAACTATACCCAGTGAGGTTCCAACTAAGTCACCTCATATATCTGCTGAAATAGCTACAGGGTTTTAGCAGCTACACCCAGGAGAATTAAGGAAGTTAGGCACTCGTAGATATAGAACTGATGAATAATTGTTTCCCGATCGATCATGTTTTGTTTAGTAAGGATTTCAATGTTGAGACTGATCTAGAACGGCGGGTTTTCGACCAATGAAAAAGTGCCACCTCACGTAATTGTCTAAAGACATCAAAAATCTGGGTTACAGTTTAAAATGACAAATGCTTTAATCAATGCTACATAGACATTGTTAGATAGATGGCATATGAATGTCAAATTATATTGAATTGGGTAAAAAAAAACTCCGAACTCTAAATCCCCGTGCAGATCTGTTGGCGAGTGTCTGTGTGTGTCGGAGTGCGTGGATGTTCTCTGTGTTCTCAGACAAAGTCTGTGAAATCGTCCACGGTGGACACCAGTCTCTTCCTCTGTCCAACGCCGTCTGCCGCGTTGGAGGGTGCAGCGCCGCCCTGCTGGTAGGCCTTGCCCTGCGCATGGCTCTGGTTCAGAGAGACGCCCTGAGTGGGCCGCGACTGATCCTCCTGGGCCTGAAAGACAGAGACCACGGCAGCGAGGTTGGGGAGGGAGTTTGACGGAGCCAGCGTCACCAAAAGCCCTTTCAATAGTAAACAGTTGAATGCATTTATATGCAAAATAGACGAAAATAATGACACTTTAAAGCTAGAGATATCCTCTAATCACCATTTATGCATAGTTTGATAGCAGAATCCGAACCGAAAGGGATGGAGTGATAAAGATTTAAATTGAGTGTGTGTGTGTGTGTGTGTCCTTACCCGCGTTCTGATCCTTTTGATATGACGTAGTCTAGCCAGCCACTTGGAGGCGTAAGCGTCAGAAGGGTTGGCTCTGTACTGATGCACCAGAGATGCCATCTGTAGATAGAAGAGACCACACAGCAACAACGTCACCTCACGTGTGTGTGTGTGTGTGTGTGTGTGTGTGTGTGTGTGTGTGTGTGTGTGTGTGTGCTCTCTCTCTGTCCAGTGATGATAAGAACACCTACATTGGCATGCAGAGCCATTTGTCTGACGAGGAGAGGGAGATTTTTATCAGAGACAATTTTATCTACGCTTGTGTCGACGAGACCCTCCAGATCTAAGAGAGAGAGAAAGAGGGAGAGAGAGAGGGAGAGAGAGAAAGAGGGAGAGAGAGAGAGAGAAGAAAGTTAGAGCAAAAAGTAATAATAAAACAAAGGAAAGCATTATTATTAAAACAATAACTTTTGAAACTAGGTTATCATACTCTCAACTGTTCCAGTTAGCCTTCTCCCACAGCCGTCTGTCTGTCTGTCTGTCTGTCTGTCTGTCTGTCTGTCTGTCTGTCTGTCTGTCTGTCTGTCTGTCTGTCTGTCTGTCTGTCTGTCTGTCTGTCTGTCTGTCTGTCTGTCTGTCTGTCTGTCTGTCTGTCTGTCTGTCTGTCTGTCTGTCTGTCTGTCTGTCTCCTCACCTTTCCGGCACTGCAGGGTGACCAAGTTGCTCTCATAATCCAGAGGCTTGATGATGACCTCCACAAAATTAAACTGACCCTGTTGAGGAGACCAAAACACACTGATAAACATGGACTGTGTGTGTGTGTGTGTGTGTGTGTGTGTGTGTGTGTGTGTGTGTGTGTGTCAGCCTACCTTGATGGTCCCCAGCTTATAGTCTTCAGCTGAGTCGTTGTAGACGACCATTACAAAGTCGTTGCCAATGTGTCTCTTCTTGTTGCAGCAGCCTTTGTCACTCTCCCTGTTAGGCATCAGAGTGGCTATATGGAATATAGCTGGAGACAGAGAGATATAGAATATATAGATAGAATATATAGATCTTCTCTCTGTTAGGCATCAGAGTGGCTATATGGAATATAGCTGGAGACAGAGAGATATAGAATATATAGATAGAATATATAGATATTCTCTTAGTTAGGCATCAGAGTGGCTATATGGAATATAGCTGGAGAGACACAGAGACATACTGGTATGATGGATCCCACACTGTAGAATACCAAACATATGGCATAAAAAGCCACAGAAAAGTACAACTATACATAAACACAAACAGACACACACACACACACAAATACTACTATATCTACTTCACTATCACAACTCAATCTTCAAATCTTAGCCACACACACACACACACACACACACACACACACACACACACACACAGAAAGGTCACTGAGAGAGAGAGAGAGAGAGAGGTCAGACACCTTGCATGATGTCATCGTGCCAGCAGTAGGTGAACTCTCCATCGTCTCCGTGGCGATCGAGACCCCCCAGGAAGATCTGGTCGGGGTCACAGTCCTTCAGGTGGATCAGTCGACCCAGGCCGGTCAGGAAGGCAGCGTAACGGTTAGAGCCGTACTCGTTAGACAAAATGGAAACCTCGTTACTCACCTGGGGGAGGGAAGAAAAACACTGTCCTGAAAATGTGTGTGTGCGCGTGGTTTTTTGTAACACTTTGACCTCAGTGCTTTGTTGGTCTATGGTACTGCAAATCCTAGCCTTTTTGGAGTGGAAGTGTACGACCTCTGACCTGTCCCTAACCCTAGCCCCAACCCTATTATGCTGGCAGTGTGAGGGTACAATGACCTCTGACCTGTCCAGCCCCTACAAAGACCACTCCGATCTTGTGAGTGTCATAGGGAGGCATCTGGTCCAACACCTTCAGAGCACGCTCTACCACCTGAGACAGACAGAAAGAATAGATTACACACACACACACACAGGACAAAGAGTGCACACACACATACACACACACACACACACACACACACACACACACACACACACACAGGACAAAGAGCACTGACCTGAGTCTTGGGCAGCAGCAGAGGTTTGTTGGCCTCGTTGCCAAAGAAGGGAGAATGGTAGAGCTGCAGGAACACAAAACTACAGAAGAAGAGATAAGCAAATATTACTGGAGGAAAACCTGTTTGAGATCCTGTTTATCTGTGTGTGTGTGTGTGTGTGTGTGTGTATCTGTATATGTGTGTGTGCTCTTGGTCGTGTGTGTATGTGTGTGTGTGTGTTAGTGTATGTGTGTGTGTGTACATCTGTATCTCTGTGTGTTCTTGGTCGTGTGTGTATGTGAGTGTGTGTGTGTGTGTGTGTGTGTGTGTGTGTGTGCGTGTATGTGTATCTCTGTGAGTGTCTGTGTGTGTGTCTGTGTATATCTCTGTATCTGTGTGTGTGTCTCTGTATCTGTGTGTGTGTGTGTGTGTCTGTGTGTGTGTGTGTGTGTGTGTGTATCTCTGTATCTGTGTGTGTGTATATGTGTGTGTATCACTGTATCTGTGTGTGTGTGTGTGTGTGCGTGTGCATGTGTATCTCTGTGAGTGTCCGTGTGTGTGTCTGTGTATATCTCTGTATCTGTGTGTGTGTGTATCTCTGTGTGTCTCTGTGTGTGTGTGTGTATATCTCTGTATCTGTGTGTGTGTGTGTGTGTGTGTGTGTGTGTGTGCGTCTCTATCTGTGTGTGTGTGTGTGTGTGTGTCTGTCTCTCTGTATCTGTGTGTGTGTGTGTGTGTGTGTGTGTGTGTGTGTGTATCTGTATCTGTGTGTGTGTGTGTGTGTGTATCTCTGTATCTGT
>CM030176.1:1013216-1023216 GCA_017639675.1 Aplochiton taeniatus
TCTACTGCTCTCTCTCCTCCAGTGTGAACAGCGTGTGTGCATCAAGCCATCTAATCCTACGGCTGTCAGCCATTCTCTTTGTCTATTGGGCTAAGACACTGCACCTGCTGTGTAGGCGCTTCTCTACTTCACTGATACACCAACACAGAGAGAGAGAGAGACAGAGAGAGAGAGAGAGAGAGGGAGAGAGAGAGAGATGGAGAGATGGATGGTAGACAGACAGACAGACAGACAGACAGACAGACAGACAGACAGACAGACAGACAGACAGACAGACAGACAGACCATATTTCCCAGCTTTGTACCTGAGGGTCGGCGTATGAAGATCTCGGCCCAGCCTTGAGTCAGCATGGGGACAAACTCAGCCAGGCTGGGCTTGTCTTTGAGTGGGGGGTGGCTGGAGAGGGAGGGAGAGGGGGAGGAGGGGGGAGACAGAGGGGCAGCTAACTCCCCCTCAGATGGCGACACCAAGGGGCTGAGGCTTTGGGTCGGGCCGGACCGCAGTGCGTGGCCACCTGGAGTACAGAGATGGACAGAACAAAGAAAGACGAGAGAGAGAAAGAGAGAGAGAGAGAGATGTAAGAATAAGGTAATAAAAAGGGACAAAGAGTTTGAGGCATGAACACAGAGACCCCCAAACCCACAACTCTACAGACACCCCCAAACCCACACCTCTACAGACACCCCCAACCCCACACCTCTACAGACACCCATCAAACCCACACCTCTACAGACACCCCCAAACCCACACCTCTACAGACACCCATCAAACCCCCCCCCCCCCCAGCAGCCAGCTCTTACCAGACATGGACCGCACACGGATGCGGGTGGCTCTGTTCAGCTGCTGGCTGGACTGGGACTCCAGCTTGGCCGGGGCCTCTTTGGTTAGGCGGGTGTGTAGGGAGGGGTCCGACCTGTAGGGGGCAGCAGAGAGGGGGGGGGGGGCAGCGTCAGGCTGAATAAAGACATCAGGGGAAGAAGCCCCCAGGTGTGGAGCTGTACAGTCTGTAGAAAACAAAGTTCACCAAGCTAGGTTAACAATTAATCTTAGGGTTAGGGGGGGTTATCAATGGACATTAGGGTTAGGGTAAGAGTTAGGTTTAGTTTTTCCAAAATGCGGGTTAGGGGTCAGGTCCTCCCTTCGGATGCACTATGAATGTGTGTGTGTGTGTGTGTGTGTGTGTGTGTGTGTTACCTGGTCATCTCTCCTCCTCCTTGGCGCTCCGCCACATCCAGGCCCAACAGGGCTTGGGTTCGCACCCCGCCGCTGGTTGTGATGGTAACCAGCTTGTTGCCTACCAACCAGGTCATACTGCGCCCCCCCGACAACAGGAACTCTGCTATAGGAGACCTAGAGGGCAAAGGTCAAAGGAAAGGGGTCACGCTGGTAGAATCCTGTTGGGATATCTGGGGCAGGGTTAGGTCAGGGGTCCCTGTTGGGCAGGGTTGGAGGTCAGGGGCAAGGGTTAGGGGATAGGGTGAGTGGTTACCTCTCGGGCAGGGTCAGAGGTTAGGGGTTAGGGTTACCTCTTGGATTAGGGGTTGGGGTCAAGGGGTTAAGGGCTAGGGGTCAGGGATACCTCTTGGGCAGGGCGGAGAAGTTGGAGAAGACGTATCTGGCCATCATGTCCAGGCAGGTCTCCGTCAGCTCCAGGTGGACCGTCTTCAAGGCTTCATCAGCCTGGGTCACCATGTTCTCATCCGCTGAGCCCAGACTGCAGGTGGTGCTGGAGGTCTGCATCCTAGGAGGAGGAGGGGAGGGGGCAAAGAGAGAGTGTGTGAGGAACAGAGAGAGAGAGAGAGATGCACAAGGGGCACTTATAGCCATGCAAGCCCTGACACACACTGAGAGCAAGGCCATGCAAGCAAGCAAATCAAACACACCCGTTTTCTATCCCTGACAAACAGGCCATAGCAGGTTAACACACACACACACACACACACACACACACACACACACCAATCACTCACTCACTCAAGTAAACCCAGGGTCTCTCTCTCTCTCTCTCTCTCACACAGGGCCCTGGAATAAACGAAACCTGTGGAGCAGAAAGGCATTGATCTAATCCCTCATCTCTCTAATCTCATCTCTTTAGAAGCTGTAGCTGTTTTTAAAGATAAGACAGAGGACCAAGGTAATGGAGCTCCAGTCTCAAAGAAGAATACTGACTCATATTCAAAACCAAGACAGGGCAGGTGGGTACTTAAACCTCAGTGGCCATCTGCACAGATTAGACAACTATCTGTATCCACAGCAAAAATGTCCTTCAAAGGGTTTTTATGAGAGAGATACAGAGAAAGAGAGAGAGATACAGAGAGAGAGAGAGAGAGAGAGAGAGAGAGAGATTCAGAGAGAGAGAGATACGGAGAGAGAGAGAGAGATACAGAGAGAGAGAGAGAGAGAGAGAGATACGGAGAGAGAGAGAGATACAGAGAGAGAGAGAGAGAGAGACACTCTGCCTATTCTCCTGCACACATAGACTGAGAGACACTCTGCCCATTCTCCTGCCCACATAGACTGAGAGACACTCTGCCCATTCTCCTGCCCACTTAGACTGAATCCTGAAAGCGAGCGGTGACAATGCCATTGGAGGTCGGTCCACCTTTAGAGACCGGGAGGAGAGTGACGTTACGACACTTTGATTCTTTCAAACTTTTAGATCCAGACTGAGTCAGGCTATGACTCATGACTATGTCACTATAAAAACAACCCTCAGAAGGGCTTCAAAGAGTCTGCACACACTGCGACTCCATTCTAAAAGTTCTGTGGGGAGAGAACCTTGATAACAGATACAACTTCTGTGAAACCAACACCTAACTGTCTAAATGAATATGTCCATTTAATCGGCTTTATTTAAGAAAGGTGGACGGGCCCAACTAACACACTGAACTGCATTCTGGTTAACGTAGAAGAGACTGAACTGCATTCTGGTTAACGTAGTAGAGACTGAACTGCATTCTGGTTAACATGGTAGAGACTGAACTGCATTCTGGTTAACACAGTAGAGACTGAACTGCATTCTGGTTAACGTAGTAGAGACTGAACTGCATTCTGGTTAACGTAGTAGAGACTGAACTGCATTCTGGTTAACGTAGTAGAGACTGAACTGCATTCTGGTTAACATGGTAGAGACTGAACTGCATTGTAGTAAATGTTCTGTTCTTTCTCAGCAAAAATCATGTAACTGTTAAACTAATCCAAATCATCTAACTGTTCAACTAATCCTAATCATTTCAGCTATTCAACTAATCAATGTAGTTTCAATGCACTGAAACTCTGGATACTCTAGCATAAGATAACCTTCAATCTTTCTATTTAAACATCTAAACGTTGGCCCTGTGCACCCTCCTTTGTCATTCTGCTCTCTTTGAACTCCATGACACTGCAGAATAAGAACTGTTCTGTCTGCCAACACAACTATGGAGAAATGACCTCATCGATATGGGGGGGGGGGGGGCTCCTTTCTTAAAGTTGAAAATAAGATGACAGAGCAGACTGAGAAAGAGGGGGGGGGGGGTCTCCTTTCTTAAACACACACACACACACACACAGATGACAGAGCAGACTGAGATAGAGGGGGTGGGGGGGGTCTCCTTTCTTAAAGTTATAAATAATATGACAGCGCAGACTGAGATAGATCCAATCCCCACTATGAACAGCCATGTACTCCGGGTGTCCAATCATAGCATCGTAGCTGCACCAGGCTCTCCATCTTTCCCTTCATTGTTCCACGTGCCATCAACATGAAACATGCCCATGCATTTCAGACGCAACCGCTTACTGATCCGTCACTGCCCCCTACTGGTCAGCTGAGGTACTGACAGCAGAAGCATTTACGAGACTACAGCGACTGTCACATCAGCAAACACTCATCATTCACACCTAGCATCTCACAGCCCAGCGCAGAGAAAAACAGAAGGGTTATGTAGAAGTGTGTGTGTGTGTGTGTGTGTGTGTGTGTGTGTGTGTGTGTGTGTGTGTGTGTGTGTGTGTGTGCGGCGAGTTGACGGGGATCATTCAAAAGACCAACATAATCAATAACCCCAATTATTGATGACTATGAGCTTTGCATGTAGAACATCACACAGTAAGTGTATCTATGAGTGGAACAAATCAAAAGACAACCCAACCAACAGCTCCCTGGCAGCCTGGCCACGCTGGAGAAAGTGAAGGCGTTACAGTGCCCTCCCACCAAGGAGAGAGAGAAGCCAGTGATAGGTTGCAGTAGCTGTCAGTTAGTGTAAGACCACACCCCTCCACATGCTCTGCAGCAGATTGAAGTCATTCATTCATGCCTTGTTAGGCAAATCAAAGCCAGATAGCTCCACCACACCCACAAACATCTGAATCAAAACCAAAACAAACTGGCACCAAAAAGTTAAATAGAAATAGCACGTCTAAAAAAAACGAAATGGAAAAAAAAAAGCAGAAACTTTGTAAATTTACAAGAACAGACAACATCTGTGGTGGATCAAGATGTTGTCTGAAGCACACATTGCATGCGAATAAAGCAAAGAAAAAAATAAATGAACAGAACGTATTATCATAGCCATAAACCAAATAATATTATTTATATAACGAACACAAACAACCTGGAGCATGCACCGCCCAAACCCAAGTCTCCACGGCAACCATGACTACCCCAGAGGAAGCAGGAAATGTGTTGTTGTTGTTTGGCGTTGTCGATTTGGTCTAACCTGCGGACCGCGTGCTCCGAGACACTGATGCTGCGAGAGCGGAAGGCGTCCATTGCCGATAGGTCCCTCAGCTCTTTGGCGGGAGAGCTGCTGCTATTGGCTACCGCCACAGCCGCCTTCGCCATTTTAGCCGCTCGCAGACTGAGGTGGTGGTGTTGGTGACCATGTTACCATAGCAACGTGGGGGAGGGGGTGTTGGTGACCATGTTACCATAGCAACGTAGGGGGTGGGGGGGGGGGTTGGTTACCATGTTACCATAGCAACGTAGGGGGTGGGGGGGGGGGTGGGGGGGGGGGGGGGTTACCATGTTACCATAGCAACGTGGGGGAGGGGGTGGTTACCATGTTACCATAGCAACGTAGGGTGTGGGGGTGTGGGGGGGGTGTTGGTTACCATGTTACCATAGCAACGTGGTGGGGAGAGGTCGGGCATCGTACAAATGAAGGTGTTGGGGGTGGGTGGGACATTGGAATTGGGCAGAGTATTTTTTTTTTTTTTTTCAGGAAACGTCATTCCAAAACGTCAAGTTGATGGTCGTATAACCAGGTGAGGAACACACGGCGCCCGGGGGGGGGGGGGGGGGGGGGGGGGGGGGGGGGGGTTGAGAGGGAGGGGCCAGTACCAACAAAACCACGCCCACAACGCAGCGCCGATTCCGCGGAGGCAGGGTCAAATGAAGAGTTGAAGAAAAAAACAAAGCAAAGGGAAAATGAATAGCAGCAAATATGAACCACTATAGCACTATGAACCAGAAAGACAAAAGAAAAGAACAAGGTCAGAGGAGGGAGGAGGCACAACAAAAGCATAGTAAACAAACAACCACAACAGGCATTTCAAACGAGCCCAGATAGCTCCAAAGTAGACACACAGTAAACTACAGCCAGGAGCTCTCTGTCCCACTGACAGATGGGTTAGGAAGCCAAGGCTGCAGGGACGAGTAGGAAGGCAGTCCGGTAGTGGCACTGTGGACTGGCTCAGCATGGGGGGGAATAACACAAGGGTTCTACTGATCATACACACGTAAAAGAACAGAAAACTTGATCCGTTAAAGGATTGGTTAAGGACACGTAATGGCAAATACACACACACACACACACACACACACACACACACACACACACACACACACACACACACACACACACACACACACACACACACACACACACAAACTGAAAAGGAATCGCGAAGTTATAACAAATAGAGGTGGAGCACGGCGCATCAGGTCCAAGCCTCCTGGAGTTCTTTCGGTAACCATAGTGACGGGCTGCTGAGCCAGGGTTCAGAGCAGTGACCACATAGACAGAGAGGTCAGTGGTAGGTAGGGCTGTCCAGAATTCCATTGTTTGGGCTTCGAAGCTTTGACAGTAATCAACAGCAAAGCTTTGAAGGTTTGACGGGGGGGTGAGTGAGATGTTGATGACGTGCAATAATGTAATTAAATAAATGATATTAATCAACAAAAAAATTAAACGCAACATTCAAATACTGATCTGGAAATCGTTTTACATGGCAACCATGGAAGCCTTTTGTCAGCCCTAGTGAATGGTCCATCGATGTCTGTCAGTATTCCTATCTTCTTATTCCAAGATCAGAAAGATGGAATCATTTGATGTCTGTCAGTATTCCTATCTTCTTATTCTAAGATGAGAAAGATGGAATCATTTGATGTCTGTCAGATCTCTCATTGTGTCTGATTCCCATCACAGCAGAGTTTGACATGTTAGGTACTATATGTTCGGTACTGTATGTGGCTTTGACAGGTGATCCGAGTTCTCCTCCACAGATCCTGGGTCAGACATTACGCTTGATGCGCCGTGCTCCAACCCCACAGTGAGAGCAGCCCGAGGAGGAGGAGGGGGGGGGGGGCTAGCTGAGAGAACAGCAGGGAGACTGGAGGCAGTAGCAAGATGGAGATCAGGATACAATGTGTTGGTTACTATGGCACGGTAACATGGGAGTATGCTTGGTTACTATGGCACGGTAACATGGGAGTATGCTTGGTTACTATGGCACAGTAACATGGGAGTATGCTTGGTTACTATGGCACAGTAACATGGGAGTATGCTTGGTTACTATGGCACGGTAACATGGGAGGAAAACAGGTGAAGACAAACAGAGAGAGGACGCCTCTCCTCAAGGAAAGAAAAACAGGGGATAGAGTAATGAAGGGTAGGAGATTTAACCTCCAAGCAATAATCAAGAAAAGCAAAAGGGGAAAGACAGGCCTCTACTCCGTAGACAGACCCTAGATCAGTGTTGGTCAGTGAGACACACAGACCCTAGACCAGTGTTGGTCAGTGAGACACACAGACCCTAGATCAGTGTTGGTGAGTGAGACACACAGACCCTAGATCAGTGTTGGTCAGTGAGACACACAGACCCTAGATCAGTGTTGGTCAGTGAGACACACAGACCCTAGATCAGTGTTGGTCAGTGAGACACACAGACCCTAGATCAGTGTTGGTCAGTGAGACACACAGACCCTAGATCAGTGTTGGTCAGTGAGACACACAGACCCTAGATCAGTGTTGGTCAGTGAGACACACAGACCCTAGATCAGTGTTGGTCAGTGAGACACACAGACCCTAGATCAGTGTTGGTCAGTGAGACACACAGACCCTAGATCAGTGTTGGTCAGTGAGACACACAGACCCTAGATCAGTGTTGGTCAGTGAGACACACAGACCCTAGATCAGTGTTGGTCAGTGAGACACACAGACCCTAGATCAGTGTTGGTGAGTGAGACACACAGACCCTAGATCAGTGTTGGTCAGTGAGACACACAGACCCTAGATCAGTGTTGGTCAGTGAGACACACAGACCCTAGATCAGTGTTGGTGAGTGAGACACACAGACCCTAGATCAGTGTTGGTGAGTGAGGTTTCAGGCGACTCAACCGACGTAAGAAAAATAAACCGGCAAGGTTGGATTGACACTCCAGGGGACCAATGGCTGGTTTGGTCCTGAGGGGAGGGTGTGTGTCCATGTTGAAGGGTTTCATTTTGACATGGAGCGGGGCTGAATCAGCGATGCTTTGATAAAGTGACTTCACAGGGCCACACGCAAAGCTCCAACACCATTCATAGATGTGATCTGAGGATGAGCTGCTCCACCAATCAAAAGGCGGGTTATTAGGGAGAGGGTTGGCCCTTTGTCATCCATGCAATAAGCCATCCTCTTCTCTGTGTGTGCTTAGGGTCACATGGCAATTTAACAAAAATACATTGTGATAAAAAAACAAAACACATAAAACATAAAAACTCAAAATGAGGGTAACCATAGCAACCCGAGAGAACAAAACATTAACAACCAAGACATGAAAAACACAGGCACGTTACCATGGCGCCCCTAAACATCCCCTGAAGAGCAGACACGTGTGTGATGTGACTGTGTACCTTTTGGGTTAGGGTCACACAGGGTCGTGATGTGACCTTTTGGGTTAGGGTCACACGGGGTCATGCTGTGTGGGACTGCCTACCTTTTGGGTTGGGGTCATGCTGTGTGGGACTGCCTACCTTTTGGGTTGGGGTCCTGCTGTGTGGGACTGCCTACCTTTTGGGTTAGGGTCACATGGGGACTGCCTACCTTTTGGGTTAGGGTCACATGGGGACTGCCTACCTTTTGGGTTTGGGTCATGCTGTGTGGGACTGCCTACCTTTTGGGTTAGGGTCACATGGGGACGGCCTACCTTTTGGGTTAGGGTCACATGGGGACGGCCTACCTTTTGGGTTAGGGTCACATGGGGACGGCCTACCTTTTGGGTTAGGGTCACATGGGGACGGCCTACCTTTTGGGTTAGGGTCACATGGGGACGGCCTACCTTTTGGGTTAGGGTCACATGGGGACGGCCTACCTTTTGGGTTAGGGTCACATGGGGACGGCCTACCTTTTGGGCCTCTCGTTGAGGCTGGTGCTCCGAGCACGGAAGGAACTCTGCTCATGGCCGTGGTCGAAGGGTAGCAGGGCGTTGGAACGCAGACCCTGAGGAACCACAGAGGAAGTCAAACAACAATAAACACACACACACACACACACACACACACACACACACACACACACACACACACACACACACACACACCTTGGTGATGTACTGTACGAAGTCTTTGCGGAAGGTGAGTCTGCAGCGTATGAACCACATGGCGATCACATGGTGGGCCAAGGACACAATGTACTGGTTGAACCTGGAGGCAGACCGACAGATCACACACCATTTACTAACACTGTCTGACTTCATCATGGTGTGTGTGTGTGTGTGTGTGTGTGTGTGTGTGTGTGTGTGTGTGTACTGACTTGGAGGGGTTGGTGTAGGGCAGGGAGATGGCAAACACGCTCACATACTGCTCCGCCACAAAGTTAGCATACAGATGAGGCAGACGAACAAGAGCTAGGACAGAAAAGAACAAGATAACGTAACACATTCTGTACGGTGTAGAACATCCAAACACCGTCTGTACGATGTAGCACATCCAAACACCGTCTGTACGATGTAGCACATCCAAACACCTTCTGTACGATGTAGCACATCCAAACATCCTGTATCATTAGTTTATATACTTCTGTACGACGTAGCACATCCAAACAGCCTCTATCATTAGTTTATATACTTCTGTACGACGTAGCACATCCAAACAGCCTCTATCATTAGTTTATATACTTCTGTACGACGTAGCACATCCAAACAGCCTCTATCATTAGTTTATACACTTCTGTACGACGTAGAACATCCAAACATCCTCTATCATTAGTTTATATACTTCTGTACGACGTAGCACATCCAAACAGCCTCTATCATTAGTTTATATACTTCTGTACGACGTAGCACATCCAAACAGCCTCTATCATTAGTTTATATACTTCTGTACGACGTAGAACATCCAAACAGCCTCTATCATTAGTTTATATACTTCTGTACGACGTAGCACATCCAAACAGCCTCTATCATTAGTTTATATACTTCTGTACGACGTAGAACATCCAAACATCCTCTATCATTAGTTTATATACTTCTGTACGACGTAGAACATCCAAACATCCTCTATCATTAGTTTATATACTTCTGTACGACGTAGAACATCCAAACATCCTCTATCATTAGTTTATATACTTCTGTACGACGTAGAACATCCAAACATCCTCTATCATTAGTTTATATACTTCTGTACGACGTAGAACATCCAAACACCCTCTATCATTAGTTTATATACTTCTGTACGACGTAGCACATCCAAACAGCCTCTATCATTAGTTTATATACTTCTGTACGATGTAAAAATTCCAAACGTCCACTATGTCATT
>CM030176.1:1033216-1035716 GCA_017639675.1 Aplochiton taeniatus
CATTTTCTCATAGACTTCCATACAATCAGACTTTTTGCAAGCAGTGGAGTCGCCCCCTGCTGGCTCAGAGAAAGAATGCAGGTTTAAGGCATTACCGCAACGGCTTCACTTTTCAGAGCCGGAGGCTACGTCTACTTTCATACACAGTCTATGATCAAACCTCACACTTTCTAAGTGGAAGCTGAAGAGTTTCTGCTAAGAATACTTTTATGATTTATTGAGCTTCCTAGGTGACATGAGATAGTGATTAGAGCAGGTCCAGTGTCCAGTGTCCAGTGTCCACTGTGTGCCCCACCTATGTCCTCCTCCAAGTAGGTGATGTCTTTTCCGTTCTCCGTCAGGGCCTTGAACACCTCCAGCCTGTCAGACAAGTCCTCATTGGACGGCTTGTAGTCACTGATCACTCTGAAGAAGTAGGCCCTCAGGGGTCCCAGTCTGTCACCCTGAACACGCAGAAAGAACCAATAAGAAGACACACTTCAGTATGTATGTATGTGTGTGTGTGTATGTGTGTGTGTGTTGACCTGTCCTGGCATGATCGCTCTGAGAAGAAGCAGAAGAAAGGCGTCTGTCTGCCTGTCTGCCTGTCTGTCTGTCTGCCTGTCTGCCTGTCTGCCTGTCTGCCTGTCTGCCTGTCTGCCTGTCTGCCTGTCTGCCTGTTTGCCTGTTTGCGTGTGTCTGTGCGTGTGTGTGTCTGTGCGTGTGTGTGTCTGTGCGTGCGTGTGTGTGTGTGTGTGCGTGTGTGTGTGTGAGCCCACCTGTCCTTGTATGATGGCTCTGAGCAGAAGCAGCACAGCATGTCTGGCCTCTGGAGGCTGGTCTGGGGTCAACATGTCCTCCACTGCCTTCCACACGGCCTCCACCGCATTCTGAAACCACACGACACACAGTGGGATTATTTAAACTGCCCGTGTGTGTGTGTGTGTGTATGTGTGTGTTAGTGTGTAACTGTCTGCACAGTGTGTGTGTGTGTGTGTGGATAAGGTCCGGCTTTAGAAAGCTCTTTAAAGAGCACTTCTGGAAAAGGTTCATACTCAAGGATTTACAATTTTGCTTCAACGGTCCGAACAATAAAATGGTCCCCCAGTTAAAATGGTCCCCCAGATATATGGTCCCCCAATGCAAAATAATGCTGTCTGGTTTGCTGCATGTCAATGGTGGGTAGTTTAGTAAACACAAGCTCAGAAGATTTTCAAAAGAAAGAAAAAGAATACAATGAAAGATCATCTGTTTACAGTTTCAGGTTTAATAATGTGTGTACACACACACACACACACACACACACACACACACACACAATGAAGTACAGGCACACACTAACTACGTTTAACCTGCAGGGTGTACACTCTCTGAAGTACGAACACACACCAACTCCCAACCAGTGACTGACCTCCCACTCACCTCCTCAAACCTCTTAGCCTTGGCGAGGTCACACACATGATTTATCACCCGGATACGGTTGCTAAGACCGCGGTCCGGATGAAGTTCCTGCGGACACAGAGATAGATGAGGGGTGGGGGGGGGGGGGGGGGGGGGGGGGGGGGGGGGGGGGGGGGGGGGGCTGGGGGGGGGGGGGGGGGGGGGGGGGGGGGGGGGGGGGGGGGGGGGGGGGGGGGGGGGGCGGGGGGGGGGTTCAAATGATATTCAGGTATACTATTTAAACTATGCCAACAATCTAATCAAAACAGCCCCCCATCCTGCATACCGTAGGGTGGCCTTTTAAAGAGAATAAGCTGTAGAGTAGGAGTCTTGAGGAATTTAAAAACATCAAGGAGTGTTCAAACAGTTTAACCCTCCTGCTGGAGGAGACACACACACACACACACACACACACACACACACACACACACACACACACACACACACACAGCCTACCTGGAGTATGTCAAGTGTAATGATTAACTCAGAGGGCTTGTTCTCAGTCTGCTTGCTGGGTGGTCGCTGCGGTCCCACATTGAAAAACACCTTCAGCTTGTCCTTCAGGCTCTCCTTGCTGGGTGGTTTGTTCATGGCCTGGCCTGAGGAGGACAGGCAGCAGGCAGAGCTGTGTGTGGTGGGGGTCTGCACAAACAACGGCCACATTCACTTGCAAGTTGCAAATACATAAAATGCAAGACTGTTGTTACCTTTAAACACAGATAAGTTCGTAATCTAGTCTTTGCTTAATGAGATCTTCATTTGGTTAGAGCTAACTGGACGGTGCCCAGTGAGTGGCAAACCATAACAAAAGCCAGCTTGAATGCTCACTAGCACGGACAGCTTCTCCTCCTCCTCCCCCCCCCCCCCCTCCTCCTCCTCCTCCTCCTCCTCCTCCTCCTCCTCCTCCTCCTCCTCCTCCTCCTCCTCTCCCCTTTAACAGCCATCACGTGTTTGCAACTTTAGACACAGCAATTGTAATAGCAAAATGTGGTAAAACAATGTTTGTTTTGTACAAAAGCTTAGTAGGATCTTTATAGATCTAAACGATGCCATGCATTTACCATGCAACCATAAATTATAA
>CM030176.1:1040716-1050716 GCA_017639675.1 Aplochiton taeniatus
CCTCCTCTCCAGTGACGCGTCTAGGGGGGGCCCGAGGGGGCCATGGCCCCCTCTGAAATCGTATTGGACCCCCCATCCCCTGCCAGAATTTCAGCATGATTTGCCAAGTTTGATTTTCTCGGTCCCCCTCTCACTTGGCCTGTGTCCCTCTTGCCCCCCCTTGTAAAATGACTGACTACGCCACTGCTCCTCTCTGTCCCTCTGTGTAGGTGGTCAACCTCATCCGTGCCGTGGAGCACAGGACCCGTCTGCTGGTGGTGGACAGGGAGACCTATGACTACCTACACAGCCACAGCCTTCCCATCTCTGAGGCCCAGGCCATGGAGATGGGCAACCTGTCCCCAAGGCCCTCGCCCAAGCCCACCCCCCTGGCCTCTCCTTTACCCAGGGAGGCTGGCCCCTTCTCCCCATGCACTCACGTACACTCGCCTGTCCACACAGTCACAGACGCTCTCTCACCCTCCCCCAAACACACGCCCATCTCCTCACTCATAGAGCACCCCACCATCTCCAGGACAACCCACAGACTGTCTTTGACGTCAAGCCCAGACAACAACACAGAGGTAAGAGGGCAGACATGTTTTTACTGTATACATTTCAGTCTAGAATTTCTATGGGCAGAGTATCTCAAAATAAAAGTCCAGACACAATTGTCTAGTGACATATGATTACAAATAGAGTAGAACAAAAATTAACGTAACAAAATGAGTAATACAAAAATAAACTGGTAATATTAGTAATACAAAAATAAGCAAACTTTCCTAGATACTCTATCCAAGTTGTTACCAGATAGAAATACTGTTTCTATTTTAAAAGTTGTTTTTTATTGGACAGATGGCCAGGTAGTTAGTCTGCAGTAGTTGGCAGCAGTGTGTGTGTGTGTGTGTGTGTGTGTGTGTGTGTGTGTGTGTGTGTGTGTGTGTGTGTGTGTGTGTGTTTGTGTGTGTGTGTGTGTGTGTGTGTGTGTGTGTGTGTGTGTGTGTCTAGCCAGTAGCGCCCTTAATAGGATTAGAGCCTTTGACCTTTAACCCCACTGTTGTCCCACTTCCACCTGTCTTGGAGGAAGATTAGGTTTAGGGTCAGGGTTGGGGTGAAGATTAGGGTAAGGTTCAGGGTTAGGGTTAGGGTCGGGGTTAGGGTTAGGGTCAGGGTTAGGGTTAGGGTCAGGGTCCGGGTTAGGGTTAGGGAGCCTCAGAGATTGGTGGACAGATAGGGAACTGGGCTGCACTGTGGAAGGTTCTGTTCATACAGGTGGGCTGCACTGTGGAAGGTTCTGTTCATACAGGTGGGCTGCACTGTGGAAGGGTCTGTTCATACAGGTGGGCTGCACTGTGGAGGGTTCAGTGTTGGCTTTGCTACTGTAATGGCCTGTAAGAGAATGGCCTCAGGGCGTTCTCATCTCCAGAGTAGGAGCAAGCTGTGATATGTGACAGAATTTACATTAACATTTGAAAGGCAAAAGCATCCAATCAGTGTCCCTACCCTGGCTAACTCTTGGCTGATAATGCATCTATTTCATTAAGGAGTACAATGTACAGTCATATCTATAGTGACAACAGTTTACTTAGTTAAAATGAAATTATGAATAGTCATTGGCCAAAAGACAGAGCATAGATAGAGTTTGACCAGCTACCTCATGGTAGACATCTCTGTCTTTACAAACGTACATTAGCCACTTCCTCCCTCTGTCTTCAGACGATATTAGAGTCAGGAAACATGGATAGGACTCCAGTGTGTGTCACATGACCCTGGGAAACACAAAGGTTACTTAAGGACAGAGGGGAGATTGGGCCTGTCATCAAAATCTCTTTCTTTCTATCTCTCTCTCTCTCTCTCTCTCTCTCTCTCTCTCTCTCTCTCTATCTATATCTCTCTCTCTCTATCTCTCTCTCTCTCTCTCTCTATCTCTCTCTCTCTATCTCTCTCTCTCTCTCTCTCTCTCTCGTTTGCATAACAAAACAAGGTGGGAGAGGGGACATGTCATATTCTAGTATAATCCATAGGCAGGGTATTTTGAACCATCACCCAGCCTTGCTTTCCTTTAGCTGGGGGGGGGGGGGGGGGGGGGGACATGTTCAGCCCAGGTGTTTAGGGTCCAAGCAGAGGAAGACAGTCACCTTGTTGAATGTGGCAGCAGTGGTAACCAAGGGTGGGAGACACTCACACACACACACACACACACACACACACACACACACACACGTGAGGGCAGCATGCTGTAGATCATAAGGGAGAGATGGAGGTTGCCGTGCGGTTGTCTGGCTGGTGTCTGTGTGTGCTAACGGACCAGAGGACCAGAGGACCAGAGGACCAGAGGACCAGAGGACCAGAGGACCAGAGGGCCAGAGGGCCAGAGGACCAGAGGACCAGAGGACCAGAGGACCAGAGGACCAGAGGACCAGAGGACCAGAGGGCCAGAGGGCCAGAGGGCCAGAGGGCCAGAGGGCCAGAGGACCAGAGGACCAGAGGGCCAGAGGACCAGAGGGCCAGAGGGCCAGAAGACAAGAGGACCAGAGGACCAGAGGACCAGAGGACCAGAGGACCAGAGGACCAGAGGACCAGAGGACCAGAGGACCAGAGGACCAGAGGACCAGAGAGGACACAGCAGTCTGGGATTCTGTTGGAGTTTGTTTCTATTGTGACAAACAACACCTCAGCCAGCTCACGCTTTTCATTTTACCTGCAGACACAAGCACACACACACACACACGCACACTTACACAGGTACACACACACACACACACACACACACACACACACACACACACACACACACACACACACACACACAGGTTACGTCACCAATCCCCCATTGCCCCAGGCTACATACCCCTATAGTCAAAGTATATTGTTCCATCCACACACACACACAGACACACACACACACGAACACACAGACACACAGACACACCACTGCATATAGATACACAGTAACATCCTTTCTCACTTCTCACCACACACACACACACACACACACACACACACACGTCATTGTTCCTTGACATTGTGATGGCTGCAAACGCCCATATAGCATTACAGAGGGAAAGTGTGCTGCCCTTACAACCAGAGAACAGTCTGGAACACTAAGACAAACCACGTAAAGAGCATCCAGAACACTACCGTCCTGTCCCTGAGTGTGTGTGTGTGTGTGTGTGTGTGTGTGTGTGTGTGTGTGTGTGTGTGTGTGTGTGTGGTGAGAACCTTCTCTGGGTTTGGTAAGCCTGTTCCACTTTGTAAATCTTCTGATTCTACTTTCCTCTGGCTTGATGTCAATGGAGTCAGTTCCACGACTATTTCATTAAAAAGGAAAAGACTATGACTATCAAATACTGTTTGTCTATAAAGTAAATATTTACAAAGTTGAGATTTTAAACAGCAACATTTGATTCTGTGTTTCAATTCCCCTTTAAAAAGTGTCTTTACAGTTTGTGTCTTTGCTTAGGTCTCTCTGTTGTGTCTCAACAGATCTGAAGCTAAACTTTAGAATTGTTATATTGCATTTCCATTCATCTGTCTAGTTGCCATCGCAGACGCCATCACAATCGCCGGGGACGACAGTGGAGCTCCGCCCCCGTGTGTGTCACATGGTGAGGGGTGAGCACGGATACGGCTTCAACCTGCACAGCAACAAAGCACACAGCGGCCAGTTCATACGCTCTGTGGAAGCCAACTCACCGGCAGCCAGAGCTGACCTTAGGTCTCAGGACAGGCTGGTGGAGGTAACACACACACACACACACACACACACACACACAGGCTGGTGGAGGTAATGATCACAGCAGGGAGTCTCAGACACTAAGACCAAACATGGGCTCACAAACATTAGACACACACACACACACACACACACACACACACACACACACACACACACACACACACACACACAAGATGAAGCATTGGTACCTAATTTGAGATTAGATTAGAGCAGATTATCCAAGTCTCTGGTCTGGCTGTGTTAGGGAGATGGCCGGATGGTTGAGCTTTGGACTGGGGGAGGATTGGAGGGGGGGGGGGATGCACAGAGTTCAAACTGCCTCCACATGAATGCTAACATATACAGCGGGGGTGGGTTAGGGGGTTAGGGTTGGGGGGGGGGGGGGGGGTAGAGTTGGACATTAGAGAAGACATGGAGGACACAGAGAGTTAAATAAGTAGACCGGTTCAGAATGTATAGGAGACATAGAGAAATAAATAAGTAGACTGGTTCAGAATGTATAGGAGACATAGAGAATTAAATAAGTAGACTGGTTCAGAATGTACAGCCACGTTCCATCCTCCCCAGTCCAGTCCATCCTCCCCAGTCCAGACCATCCTCCCCAGTCCAGACCATCCTCCCCAGTCCAGTCCATCCTCCCCAGTCCAGTCCATCCTCCCCAGACCATCCTCCCCAGTCCAGTCCATCCTCCCCAGTCCAGTCCATCCTCCCCAGACCATCCTCCCCAGTCCAGTCCATCCTCCCCAGCCCAGTCCATCCTCCCCAGTCCATCCTCCCTGTGCCGTGGAAGTGGAACGCTAGCTCTTAAAATAAACTAGACGCCGCTGTGTAGTTCTCCCTAATCGCTCTCTACCTCCCCCCCCCCCCTCTCCATCTGTCTTTCTTCATCCCTCCCTCTCTCTCTTTCTATATACAGTCTGTATATACATTACTCACTGTATATATGTAATCTATGGCTCTCTCTGGGTCCCAGGTGAATGGGTTGAGTGTGGAGGGCCTGAAGCACTCGGAGGTGGTGGGTCTCATCCACGAAGGAGAGAAGGAGACCAGGCTCCTGGTGGTGGACCCGCACACTGACGACCTGTTCAAGAGACTGGGGGTCACCCCGAACAGCAGCCATGTCAAAGGTCAGCCAGACACAAATGACAGGAACAAGTCACGTTGGGTTCATTAACGGAGAAGGAAGTCATGTCAGAGCCACTTCATCTCTTCTCTGGTTAACCCTGGTCTTCATATACTTACTCTCTCATTGTATTATAACCTCCCGCCCGCTAGCAGACACTTTTATTCCTCCAGGTCAGATTGTGGCAGTTTGCTTCTCATCCATTTCCTGTTTCCCACAGAGGTCTATGTGGATGAGCCAATCGTGAGTGAGCCAAATGTGGATGAGCCAATCGTGAGTGAGCCAAATGTGGATGAGCCAATCGCGAACGAGCAGCTAGGGGACAGCGCTCCTCTGACCCCGTCCCCAACCAATACGTTGCAGTTCAGCGATCAGCCTCCGGTCGTTCACATCACCATCGCTGATTCACCCACGTCTAGCTCGCCAAAGCTAAGGACCAATGGGAGCTCAGGATCACAGTCCTCCAGAAGCTCCACCACCCAATCAGAGTTCAGCAGTTCAGACACCAGCATTCCGGTGAGGATAGTAGAACGGTTCTGTGCGTGATATTTCAAACGTCTGTGAAACATATCTGTGTGTGTCTGCGTGTGTGTGTGTGTTATATTTATATAGTGTATATTTGTTCATGACGAGTGTTTTACCATCTCATTTAAAATACATGTTTGTTTCCTATGATTGAAGATCCCCGATGAGGAGGAGCAGAAAGTGTCTGATCCGTTCATTGAGAGCGGCCTTCGATTGAGCCCCACCGCAGCCGAAGCCAAAGAGAGGGCCCGTGCCAAACGCAACAAGAAGAGTGCGCCCCCTATGGACTGGAGCAAGAAACAGCAGATCTTCAGCAATTTATGACTGGAGGAGAGAGCAATTAAAAAGAGCCCATATACTGTGTCTATCCATAACATTGTAATAATGTCTTCATATTCTGGAGTTATTTTGTATAGTACATATATTTAAAGTAGAATCAATATTTTAATGTTTGTAGAGAAATGCATATGAATATGTTTATGGAGAAAGTGCACCATAGTAACATTATTGTATTGTATATTCCTCAACACATGCTTATTCAAATCTATACCATCTGTCAGATACACAGAGAAAGCTTGCATGATACCCACCCAACTTACAGTACATTTCATTATTTAAACTTTTAGATTTGGTTCTGTTATAATTACCAGAGTTGTTGAGGTGATTAATAGCAACGAGATCTGTAAAATAGCCTGCCAATGAGATGGCAAAGTCAATGGTTGAAGCATCGTATATTTGTAAGAGTTCTTTTGTCGTTGACTAAATAAACGTCTAAGTTCACCGTTTATTATGCATAAATTCATGTCCCAGAATCGCAGTCACTGATTGTTAAAAGAAGCAGTTTTATTTTTTGTTCCCATCAAAAAATGAAAGAAGATTGACCAGTCCAGTCCAAAGGACAAAATCAAAACAATTCTGCAGCTCCTCTCTGGACTTCCTTTCCATCTTTACTTCTCCTCTGAGGTTCCCATGGCTCACAGATACCTGGCTCATACTTCTCTCATACTTCTCTCAAACACTCAAATCTCCTTGCATTTATCTACCACTTATTCATATTTGACGTGGTCAACTCATGTCACTAAAGCTGGCCAGTTGAAGTAGAAAAAAAAAACATCCTCACAATACATAAAACTCATACCAGCTTTACATAAAACAGGATTAAAAGCTTCATGCATTAGTAATAGCAGATACCATCAATTTGTACCACTGCACAGTAAGGCAAAAAAACAATAGTATAAAGTAGAATGGGGATAGATTGTCTGGTCAGCTGAATAAATGTGTTCTAGACAGTCTAGGTCAAATCTATTGCATCTCTATCTACGCTAAGGTCAGTGCATATTAAAAGGCAGTAAACTAGCAGCTGCAGCAGAGAATTTAGGTTGCTCTAGCAACTCCATTTCCATTTGAAAACAAAATGGCCGATCCACCTTTTTTATAAAAGTATGTTTCATGGCTGCTTGTGCACACACTGCTCTAAAAAGGAGATATAGACACTTTCATTATTTCATGAGAATTGTTGCAGTTGTTTTTGGTGCTCTTTGGCAGTGTCCCAATTCCTTTGTAAGAATATTGTACTTGTATTTAAAGAAGAAACGTGTGCCAGTGTATCTTTACTACCCATGTACACTCCCAAAAAACGACAAAACATGCACATCAAATAGGCTTGTGCCATGAATAGCCCGTTCATCTAAAACTGCTCCACCACACGCACACATCATGCTCATTGCTGACAGAAGCACATACATGCACACAATGCATTTCCTCTCCTTCACACAGCACTGTGCCAGGGGTAGTCAGTGTAAAAGTGCGGATTAGTCGCAATTTCACAAAGTTGATTTTTATTTGCCATTTAGTATTGGGATATAATATTTAGCACTCAAACACTTCATTTCACAGTGCAACACAGCATGACAAACAATGACATTAAGGTCAAAACAGATTCTATGGGTGAGGTGTTAACAAAAAAAAAACATCCATACAAAAAGCACAAAAAAGAAACAGTTCACTGGAAAAGCATGGGTTTAAATATTTTTGTCTGCGTGTTATTTGTGAGAATTTAAGTTCACAAATGACACAAAAATTATTAGTAGCAGCAAAAAAATAAAAAATAAAGTCTTGACGATGGATAATTCACTAACAGCGCCAGTAACTGTTCACTTAAAGATACCAAGATGGATCCCCCGATGGTCATCAGTAAGAAGGCTGACGGACAGCCACTCACACACAAACACCTGACCACAGTTATTGGGTTCATAACAACGTCTGGGTGAGTCAAGTTTTAGCTAGGTACCGTGTAACGACAACACTAACACGATTAACAAAGAATGCCTAAGAAAGCAAACACACACACACACACACACACACACACACACACACACACACACTTTCATAAAACACAGAAACAGGTTTAAGACATGACCATGTAATTTTAGTTTTCCATCTTCTAGTAAGAAAGCCGGTGTTTTAGCCCTATTCTTGCATACTACAAGAATGGTCTCTAAAAACTCAAGAAGAAAGACTGGTACACTTCCGTAGTAAGGTAGATAAGAAGACTAGATGATGGATTGGACCGTTTCAAAAAGCAGCACAAATGCAGAGCAGACATTCACAAACCTAGGTTGGTGGTGGTGGTGGATTACCTCAAAGTGGACTAGAATTCAGTGATAAAGGATGATTCAATTCATATAGACTAATTCAAATAATCCCCCCCCCAAATAAAGAATAATAAAATACCACCCAGAAATGAACAGAAGTGAAGACACCTATCTATCTATCTATCTATCTATCTATCTATCTATCTATCTATCTATCTATCTATCTATCTATCTCTGTCCCTAACTTCAAGTAGGTCATATTAGTCAAATAGTGCCACACACTGTCAGCTGCAAGTACTGCAAGTGTGCATAGGAGTGCGCATGGAATCTGCAAGCAAGCATGGGGTCTGTGTCTGTGTGTGTGTGTGTGTGTGTGTGTGTGTGTGTGTCAGTCAGGCTATGAGTTTTGACTTCTATTGTCTGATTAAAGTTCTTGTCTCACTTTCCCTCAAACAATGTCTGACTGATCTGTCCCTGTCTCTCTCTATCCCCCCTCCCTGTATCCCTCTATCTCTGTCCCTCTCTCTCTCTCTCTCCCTCCCTTTTTCATTCCCAATAAACCTAGGTATTCCATCTCTCTCTCTCTCTCTCTCTCTCTCTCTCTCTCTCTCCTCATCTCTCGTCCTCTCTGTCCCTCTCTAACTGTCCCTAGCTGTTAGTTTTTCTGTGTCGGGTCCCTGCCTAGTTAATCTAGAGGTGTCCCCCTGTCCCTCCCTCCCACCCGCCCTCCCTCCCTCTATGGACAAACACATAGGGCGTGGGGGCCGTCCGTCAGGGGGAGCGGCCAATAGCATTCCTCTCCCCCCCAAGATCGGGGCAGTGCAATACACAGATGGATGAGTTTCCCATTCACCCTCCTCCTGCAAGCTCACCTACAGGGGGAGACAGAGATCAAACTAAGACACAGAAATAGAACCACTAGAGAAACAATCCCAAGGGGACGTAGTCTGAGCGTACCTCTAGGGTGTGTGTTCACTTTAAACCCCATAGCAGGCTGCCAGTCTCTCCTTCAATAACGGAGGGAACTGTTCGGAAAACTGCTGCCAGTTCTCCTCTCCCACCTGCTCCTTGAACCCGTGCAGGATCTGGATCAGGATCATTTCCCAAAACGTTAGGTTACAGAGGAGAGCCAAATTGTACATGCTAAGGTTAGAGGTTAGGGTTACTTTGTAGAACAGGGTTAGGGTTACTTTGTAGAACAGGGTTAGGGGTTAGGGTTACCTTGTAGAACATGTCACAGAGGTCATCTTTAGGGTTAGGGTTACCTTGTAGAACAGGGTTAGGGATTAGGGTTACCTTGTAGAACATGTCACGGAGGTCATCTTTAGGGGTCACCCAGGAGGCCACAGCATCGCAGAAGAAGATGAAGTCCTGACCAGGAAGAGGCAAGCAGAGAGAGAGGTGGGTCTCACAATAGCCCTTCATCATCATCATCCTCATCAGAGGTGGGTCTCACAATAGCCCTTCATCACCATCATCATCATCACCCACCTGTACCACCCCCCCAGGGTTTACACCAATCATCATCATCATCATCATCATCCACCTGTACCACCCCCCCAGGGTTTACACCAATCATCATCATCATCATCATCATCACCCACCTGTACCACCCCCCCAGGGTTTACACCAATCATCATGCAGATCCCTCTGAAGGCGGAGTCTTTCTCCTCGTTATCTCTGATGTTTCGGAGAGACGTGCACCTGTGGCAGGAACAAGCCCCGCCCCCGTCAGTGCCCGCTCAGCTAACCTCTCCCATCTCTGAGGTGTGTGTGTGTGTGTATGTGTGTTTCTCACCACGGTCTGATGAACTGCTGGAGCATGGGGGCCACCTCCTGAGGACACACGTAACCTAGGCGACCAATCGTAATGGCTAGAAGAGGTAAGAGGAGGTCAGAACTGTAGTTAGGTTACCTGTGTGTGTGTGTGTGTGTGTGTGTGTGTGTGTACCCGTATTCTCCAGGAGGGTCTTGGGTGTGTTGGGCCGGTTGATGATCTCTACCAGCTGGTTCAGCACCATGGCAACGTAGGGCTGCATC